>JAFVLL020000430.1:43362-70849 GCA_021397915.2 Tor tambroides
TTTTTGTCAATGCCGGTGGGCAAAACATTCATTTACAAACCCAAACTAACTGTTTAACATTCTTTTGTATACACTGGTTAAACATAGCTACTATTTTTTTTTACCTAGAATAATTATGAAAAGTTTCTTGCATATTTTGCTTTTTTCTCCAAATGTACAGGAGTCCTGGAGCTGAAAGAGGAGACAATTGAAAGTCTTTTAGCTGCTGCTTGTCTCCTCCAGCTCTCACAAGTTATTCAGGTCTGCTGTAACTTTCTGATGAAACAACTGCACCCATCCAACTGCCTGGGGATCCGTTCGTTTGCCGATGCTCAGGGATGCATGGATCTTTTGAACGTCGCTCACAACTACACTATGGTAGGACATGGCATACAAAGTAGCTTATTATAAATGTACTAAACATAGTGCTAACATTTGTCCTGACTGCTAGCTGCTGACCTTTCACAGTAATTTCCACCGTAGTAATGGTAGAATTACAATTAAGTGACGCCTATATACTCCAGTTTCACGGGAGTTGAATGACTGTGATGTAGCAGCTTGGTTTTGTAGAATCCTAATGATTATCTGTGTCTGCATTACAGTAATCTCTTGTATATTTACAGATTAACTGGTGTAATGTCTACAGTACTACGTTGGCGATGTTCCCAGCATGCAGTCTGGCATGAATAAATTATGTGGTGGCATTGTTTTACTATTTGCTGGTTTATATTGCTGTTGTTGTTTTGGCTGTCTCTTTTGACTTATTTTGTAACACTCAGAGGCATTTAAAATTATACTTGTTGATTGTCAGTCTCATTGGGTTTTAGTGTGTTGATATCCAATACTGAAGGTTCACCAGTGAAACAACCCGTCTATGTGATATCAACACTTGACATACATAACCCAATAATGCTGACAATAAACAAACATAATAAATAACCACCTTAAGTGTAGAAAGATATATTGTAAAGAACTATTTCATTTCTAACATAATATTTCCACATACATTATAGGGAGATATAGATAATATATTGTCGATGGCAGTTATTATTTACCTAGCTTATTCTTTTAATTTCACACAGTATTCTGTGCCACTATTACATTGCCTGGAAGAAAATATAATAAAATAAAATAAAATTGAATGTAATTAAAAGTGACAAAGGTCCATACCAAACCAAAACTAATCACCGTAATGGCAACTTAAAAAAATCAGATTTTTTTTTTATCTTAAAATGTCAATATTTATTTATGTATTTGTTTATCTTTTTTATTTTATTTTTCTGTAATAGTAGAAAATGTCATAGCCTGCTCTGATTTCAATACAATAATGTAAAAAAGTAATAGTTTTCTCACCGTCATGTTTTCTTGAAGCCCATATGACTGACTTCTGTGTATCACAAAAGGAGAAATTTATAGCAGAACATCCAAGCTGCTTTTTTCCATACAAAGAAAATAAATTGTGATCAGATCTGTCAAGCAAGATTTTCAATGGAAGATTTTGAGTAATTCACAGACTAAAATATATAAGATTTCAGTGCATAAGACATATGGACTGCTTTTAGAAACCTTTTTTGTCTGTTTTCAAGGTCATTCATTTTACTTTCATTGATACACAGATAGCAGTGTGAATGTTCTTCATAACATCTCCTTTTCTACAGACTATAGTAAATTCGTAAGGGTTTTAAACAATATTAGATTAGTAAATCATGACAGAACTTTCATTTTGTAGTGAACTATCATTAAAACTAATAACCATCAACTATTTTCCTGCATATTAAAAAAGCCACAGGTTTTAAGCCTTGTCTGACATAAAATTATTTGATGTGACATTTTGTATCTCAGCATGCGGTCAGTTTAAAGGGTTGCACAGAGCTCTTTGATGTGTGAGAAATATAGCAAAAGTAGCCTTGGTTAAATAATGGCAATACATTAAGTATTCTCAGGAGCCCAAGGATCCACAGAACACATTTGCTTGATGGGCATTTCTCTGCCCAAGTATGGAAACAACTTAGGAAGATAGCCCTTATCTCCTGAAGGACATCTGCACAGGCTGTTTACAAAGGGCTTTCCAGAGCAGAGAGGTTAATCTAATCAGAGGACACAAGCAGGAAAATTTCCTGTTCGGTCGCTTCGGTAATGAACACAGCGTCAACAGAGCTTCCTGGTTGGCTCGCCGTGGTGTTCAGATTAAAAAGTTCTATTTTGATAAGCGTGTTTTTCCTCGTTTCTGTCTCATCCTGAAGTTAGTTTTTCTTTTTTGGTGAGAAGCTGCAGACTTACATGGGTTAATGTCTTGGTTCAAGATGTCTATGGCCTGTAGCATGCTGCAGACCCAGTCTAGGTATTTTCTTTTGAATGTAAAAAGCAGATGAGACGATGCTTAGGTAAATGACTGACAACACAAACACGCTCTAGGTTATATTTCTCTTCATGAATACATTAGATTTGGCACAAGCCATTAAATTCTCACATACTCCCTTACAATTTAATCCATTTAGATGTTACGGAGCTTTGTGCATCTCACACTAATATTGCTGCATGACCTGTTACTTGCTTTTCGGTTAATGCCCTCCCCTAAAATATACACCCATGAGAGGCTTCTAAATGAATGTTTGCAGTGGAACAGAATTAATGTATTCAATTAATTGCCAAGGTGCTTGTGATGGTAATTGCGAATAATCAATCTATATCAATGTCACCAGAAGAAGTAGAGTTTAAATCTATATTGAGGAGGGGCTGAAAATCGATGCATGGTACTCATTTAATTATGTGTGTCTGAGCTAAGCTCTGAGAGCCAATGCACGGCTTTAGCAGAGACTCTGCTGTTTAGATCTGATTAATGATCAATAGGATGTTTACTGCCCTTATTTGCAACAGAATCAATGGGGATTACTTCTGATGCACAAAGGAAACTCTAGAAGTGCCATAAGTAATGAACAAGCTTGTTAGAGAGATTTCCGGCATCCTCTTCAATGCTACAAGTTGAACCTTGCAAAACACGTTTATCAGAGAGCAACCTCGGATGTCCTTGTGGATGCGTTGGAGCAGATCATTATATTACTGAGATGGATGGAGAACAAGACCTATGTGTGTTTTTTTTTTTTTACAGTTATTAGATGCTCCATAATGGGTTATTCAAAACAAGATGATGTATTCTGTGTCAGGGCCATGTGCTTGTTATATCATGCTGTATTAAATACTGTTTCGGGTCCAAACCTCTAGTCCTTTTCAAGTGAAAATGCTATCTCAACAGCCATTATATTGAGCAATATTGGTTTATAGCACACCTTTAAACTAAGTTTTGGCATGCTCTACAGTCTTCAGGCTCACAGCTCACCAATTTTTTAGAAAAGATGGATCGCTGTCTGGCCAACTGAGATTTTGATATGGAGATAAAGGTTATATATGGTGACCATACGTCCTTTTTTGCCCCAACATGTCTTGGCTGGGATTTCTGAATTGCCTAAAATGTTTGGGTTTTGGTTTTGGTTTCCTATTGACAAGCTCTCTATAGTCCTCACACATTTTATGACTGTAGATCCTACCTTCACATGCCAGATAATTTATCCAATTCAGAATTCCTGACCAGGACATGACTGGGAAAAAGAGCATGTTTTGTCACCCTAGGTTAGGTGCATGATTTTTCAGTAGCACTTCAGCAGTGTCTTTCATCACCATTTGTTGTTTGGATGGGGAATTGGCCCTGGAAACTGTGAATTGTAACATCAGACTTAGTCATTAATTACTCACCCTCATGTCATTTCAAACCCATAAGAACTTTGTTGAACTTCAGAAAACAAATGAAGATATTTTAGATGAAATCCGAGAGCTTTCAGACCCTGCATGGACAGCAACGCAACTGACACATTCAAGGCAGAAAGGTAGTAAGGACATTGTTAAAATAGTCCATGTGACATCGGTGGCTCAACTGTTATGTTATGAAGCTATGAGAATACTTTTTGCATCATGATACTCTCGTGAACATGCGTTGAAGACTAAGAAATTGTTGAATAAAGTTGTTATTTTTGTTTTCTTTGTGCACAAAAAGTATTCTTGTAGCTTCATAACATTACGGTTGAACCACTGATGTCACATGGACTATTTTAACAATGTCCTTGCAACCTTTCTGGGCCTTGAATTGGTCAGTTGCATTGCTGTCTATGCAAGGTCAGAAAGTTCTCAGATTTCATCAAAAATATCTTAATTTATGTTCTGAAGATGAACGAAGGCCTTGGTTTGAAGGTTTGGAATGACATGAGGGTGAGTAATTAATGACAGAATTTTCATTTTTGGGTGAACTATCCCTTTAACAACCAGATTGCTGCATTGGGCACGTTGAGAAAACATTTATGTATTTAAAATAATAAACTATAACTGGTATTTCCATAAATATAAAAATAATTAGTTTTTTTTTTTTTACATGCATTTTAGTACTTACAGTTAATGTCTAATTACATTGCAGCACACAGATTTATAACTAAACAAAATTGTTTAATATTTCAGGAACACTTTCTAGAGGTAATTCAGAATCAGGAGTTCCTCTTGCTGCCCACAACGGAAATTATCAAGCTTTTGGCCAGTGATGACATCAACGTTCCAGATGAAGAAACGATTTTCCAAGCACTGATGATGTGGGTTCGTTATGATGTACAGCACCGACAAAAGGATCTGGGAGTGTTGCTGGCATATATTCGACTTCCCCTTTTACCACCACAGGTTTGCCAATAGCATTCATTTAAGACTCTTGGTCATTTTATTACAATTTAATGTAATCACTAAAAAATTTCCTGCTCATCTAATATTTAAATGTTACTCTTTGACATTGCACTCTTTAGTGTTGGATGTTAATGCACTATTTTTATTTTTTTATTTTTTTGGATGTAGCTTCTTGCTGATCTGGAAAACAATAAGATGTTTTCAGAAGACCTGGAATGCCAGAAGCTCCTGATGGAAGCCATGAAGTACCATCTTTTGCCGGAGCGCCGTCCCATGCTACAGAGCCCAAGAACCAAACCACGGAAATCCACTGTTGGGTCGCTCTATGCTGTTGGACAGGGTTCGTACCGATACTGTAAAATGAAATTGCAGGACTTTCAAGGAATTTTCAAGCACTACTTTTTTGGTTTTCAATGGCTACAGAGATGTCACTTATCATACAATATCTTTATTACCTTTCAAATTCTAAAAAAGGTAAATAGATAAATAAAAATTAGGGCTGTTACAATTTTTAAATTTGGCTGATGGTAAATTGTCAAAAATTAATTATGCTGCTTAATTTCAGTTTTAGGGCTTTGATGATTAATTGTCTTTTTTAGGGCTTTGTCATACCTTTTTTTGAGTGCTTCATTCATTAAATAATTGTGATGAATTTAATCCTTTTATAAGTAATCATTTTGCAGTGTAAGATTACAGTTAACACCTTTAAATATTAATGTATTCAATTCAGTAAATAACTGAAACGATCACAACAAACTGGCCAATCATAGAAAAGGCCATAAATGTATCATAACAATCCAGAATGCACTACTTCACTACTTCAAGCTTATAAGCCTCTAAATGTCCATATTATCTAATCATTATGATCACACTTAAAAGAATTGCTTTAACAAGCTCATTGTTTTTGCCTAAAATTAATACATATTAGCTGACAGCATGATTTCTATTATTTTGAACTGTTCATTTCTGAAATGGACATTACTTTCAGTCACCTCTGAAAACAGATCACTCTAAAGTGTAGTGCAGACACGTGCATTTACTGTAAAGCTGCTTTGAAACAATAAATATAGTGAAACGTGCTATACCAGTAAATGTGAATGAATGAAATAAGCACCTTGTACAAGCCCTGATTGGAAGTATGGACGCCTCAAAAGTGGACCATTATTTAGTTTTTTTCTAATACTTTTCTGATACCTCTTACTGCCATCTAAACAGAAATTTTGTACAGTAAAACAGCTATTAGCATAGCAGCATGCAACTCTTTAACTAACAATAAACTCTAGTTTCTGTCTACTTTTAGGGTCTACAACAATAGAGAAATATGACCTTCGCACAAACAGATGGATCCAAGTTGGTAGCATGAATGGGCGTAGACTTCAGTTCGGCGTGGCAGTGATCGATAACAAGCTCTACGTGGTTGGAGGAAGGGATGGACTCAAGACCTCTAACATGGTGGAGTGCTACAACCCAATCACTAAAGTGTGGTCCACCATGCCGCCAATGTCAACCCACAGACACGGATTAGGTGTGTTTTATGAATGCTTCAGATGTTTGTGTAATCTTATTACACTGCTTATATGAATAATTGCTACACAGTAATGTTTAGAAATTAAATTTGCTTCATTCTGTGTCACTGTATAAATGTGACAAATATGGTATGAATGTAATAAATAAACAACATCAGCCCTTAACTTTGAAAGTCTAATTAGTCATAAACAAAAATTATATAGTTAACATAGCATTAATTTAGAAACATTCAAAAATAAAAATATTCGAAATGATCTTGATTGAACATTCACGATGTTCATATTTCATATATTTTAAATGTATTTTAGCTAATAATTTAAGCATTAGGTTTGTTAATGTTATTAAAGATATTTATAAAGCTTTGCTCATTAATATTAAAGAAGCCATGTTCACCTAGAAGACCTAACTTATTAGCTGAAAGGAATACGTTGCTAATCAGCTGGTGAAGAAGAAATCCTACTATTATGAGGGCATAGTTCATGAATGAATATTTATTAATTTATTTGGCTAATTGGCTTTACTTTCTAGGTTACCAAGCCATGTCTGCATGACTCAATTAATATTCACGCCCAAAACGGTATCGGTTTCATTGATATTCACACATGACGTGTTTTGGTTCAACAATAGCTAGACGGAGCAGAATGGAACAGATCCCAGACGTCTCCGTGTGCGTTTTGAAATATTTTGACTCTTGACACTCTTAGAAACGGTTCATGGCGCAAGACGCTGAAAAGCAGCTGAACGCGACTGAACAGAAATGACGCCCCTGCAGATTACAGCCCGAGGAAATTTAACAACGTGTCGTGTCAGCTGTCTCAGTTTATCAAAAGCAGTCAGTCATAGTCTGAAACTTAATTAACGTATAAAGTTTGGTGCATTAGGGAGATTATTTTGTGTCTTACTTTACTTTAAAGCTGATAACGTTGATATAAATAATCTTTTTTGTTATTCACTCTGGTCCAGTTTTAAAAGACGAAACGAGCATGAGGAAGTGATTTGTAAAGGAGGAAGACGAATAACATAACTTGATAGTGATGTTTCAAATCAAAGCTTCAAAGCTTGTCCAAAAAAACAAAAAACAAAACACATTTTAAATTGTCACTATTGTGGCTTGAGTAGTTTTTACCAAAGCATGTGATCTCTGAAGTTTTTTTCTTTCAAGATCATAAAAATTTTAAATGAAACCCAAATGCATATAAAATATAGTTATAATATGGTTATAACGCTACCACCCTAAGTCTGGTTTAGTGACTGGATGCTTTTAAAATACTGCTGCATAAAGATCTCTGAACACTGAGTCCGAAATTTTCGCACGTTAAAAAATAAATACGACCTCACGTTGTCAATCACGTTTCCACACTGCCTCCGAAACTTTCGTCCGTCAAAAAAAATTTGGATCAGGTTCGATTTTCTGCGTTTTTGCATCCGTTGCATGCATTTTGATAGGAAAGGATGGGGAATACCAAAAAACGGAAAAACTCGTGCGAAAATTTCGGACTCAGTGTGCAATGGCCTTAAGACTTAGAAATTTTGAAACCTTTATGTATCTTTTTTTTTTTTTAAGTTTAGAGGGCATATCAAACTGGCAGAGGGACATGATTTCAGCAGATGTCATGCTTTATTTTTTGAAATGCTACAAAATTTTGTGTCCTTCAATGAAAAAATATTTCAAAATAGTTAATTGTTTCTAATTGGCTTAGTTAGCCAAGCCCTAACTAAAACAGATAAAACAATCTTAAAGAGACCCAAAAATTCTGTCATTTACTCACCCTGAAGTTGTTCTAAACCTGTTTGAATTTATTTCAGCCGTTGAACACAAAAGATATTTTGCAGAATGCTGGTAACCAATCATTTGGTGGTAGCCATTTGCTTGTTAAGTCTGACGTCAAGCATCGCCACTTCCAGGTCCAAAAGCTCTATCAGATGCCACAACAAAGCAACAAACGGTGCTAATATACACTCACAATGTGATGTAATACTACCAAAAATTATAATTCTAACCTTTATCTCCATACCGAAATCCCAGATGGAAAGACAATCTTTTATAAATCATTAACATTTTTGGTAGCACTTTAGAATACGGAACACTTATTCACTATTAACTACGACTTTTCCCTCAATAAATTCCTAATTTGCTGCTTATTATATTTTACTAACTATTAATAGTTAGTAAGTTAGCTGTTAAGTTTAGGTATTGGGTAGGATTAGAGATGTAGAATAAGGTCATGTAGAATAAGGCATTAATATATGGTTAATTACTACTAATAAATGGCTAATATTCTAGTAATATGCATGCTAATAAGCAACTAGTTAAGAGACCCTAAAATAAAGTGTTACCAAATTTTTTTGTCTGGAACGTTGTGAGCATGGAGACTTAGTATACACCGTAGGGCTGGGGTCACCAAACTTGTTCCTGGAGGGCCGGTGTCCTGCAGAGTTTATCTCCAACCCTAATCAAACACACCTGAACCAGTTAATCAAGGTGTTGCTTGGTATACTTGAAACTTCAATGCAGGTGTGTTGAGGCAAGTTGGAGCTAAACTCTGCAGGACACCGGCCCTCCAGGACCGAGTGTGGTGACCCCTGCCGTAAGGTTTTTAAATGTCTAGCTTAAATGTGTAATATAAATAAACATGGCTTATAAATGGCTGTTGAGATAGTATTCTCAAGTGAAATGAGTAGAGGCTTGGACCCGGAAGCAGCTTTCCTTATGTCACAACAAGCAGATTGACTTGTATGGAGTATGGAAAGAAATACTGTTGAAGTCAAAGACTTCCGTCAACTGTTTGGTTACCAGAATTCTGCAAAATATCATGTTTTGTTCAACAGAGAAAGGAAACTTGTACTGGTTTGGAACTGAAGGTGAATAAAGGATGATATACTTTTCATTTTTGAAACAAATTAATAAAAGGACACAGACACTTCTCACTTCACGATTTGTAAATTACATTTAATAGACTATGAGTTCATGAAAATTGGCAACTGGTATGTGAAAGATGTTATTATACATGTTTAGTCCACATGTTTGTGCTGTGTTCTCATTGCATTTGCAAAATCTTTACCAGCAGGTGCAACCAACATGTGGTGCTAGTAATAGTGTTGTAGTAGTAACTGTGTTGCCTTTCATGACAACGAGGAGTTTCATTTGTTCCAGTTAATAATGTGGGCACCAAATACACTGACTTAAATTCAGTTTAATAATTTGTGACCCTGGACCACAAAACCAGTCTTAAGTGTCAATTTTTCGAAATTGAGATTTCTACATCATCTGAAAGCTGAATATATAAGCTTTCCATTGATGTATGGTTTGTTAGGATTGGACAATATTTGGCTGAGATACAACTATTTGAAAATCTGGAATCTGAGGGTGCAAAAAAATCAAAATACTGGGAAAATTGCCTTTAAAGTTGTCTAAATGAAGTTCTTACCTATGCATATTACTGATCAAAAATTAAGTTTTGATATATTTACGGTAGGAAATTCACTAAATATCTTCATGGAACATGATCTTTATATCCTAATGATTTTTGGCATAAAATAAAAATGGATAATTTTGACCCATACAATGTATTTTTGGCTATTGCTATAAATATACCCCAGCGACTTAAGACTGGTTTTGTGGTCCAGGGTCACATTTAATTTTGTTTGTTACAAAACAAATGGAAAACTTATTTCTGTGCATCTATAAACACGCCATAAAAAAGACAAACCAGTTGAGGCATAATAGAAATTTGTGTTGTACCAGTGCCTCAAGAAATAACAATAAAAATAACCGGATGGTCAAACATCAAAGCAACTGTGTATAAATTATCAAAGGCAATCTGGGCTGCACATAAAAATGTGTATAAAAAATATGGCAGGTAATTTAAACTCGCAGAGAAAATGCACTGTACAATAATCCCATAAAACTGACACTCAAAGGTTGCTCATTGAGGCCTATAAAGTGCACTGCGATATCATAACCAAAATGTCGGTCAAGAGACGATTTATATGTCAGGACCCCAAAAGCGGCAGCCAGAGATTTATAACAGAAACACGAGAGACCCTTGCTGTAAAGGGAGCAGAGAGATGCACCATGAATACTTAATGCTTACCACAGCGTTTTAGGGCTGCTGTCCTTAGGGTCGCATGAGGAAAATGTCTTTAGCTACTGATATCTGCATTAAAAAGGAAAAGCTCTTGAAATTAATTCCATCTTATTACCATTTAAAATTTGCCAATTTCACTACATCACGGACACGAAGACAGACACTCGCTATTGAATTGTGCATTTGTCTGATGTATGGCGTGCACCGCTAAAGGCTGAGTCCAGTCTTGCTTTTTGTTTTATTTATTTATTTATTTGTTCGTAAAGGAATTGCTGTGCTAGAGGGGCCCATGTATGCAGTGGGAGGCCATGACGGATGGAGCTATTTGAACACAGTAGAAAGGTGGGACCCCCAGGCGAGGCAGTGGAATTATGTGGCCAGTATGTCCACACCGCGCAGCACCGTCGGAGTCACTGCTCTCAATGGAAAGTAAGGAATTCATTTTGTCGTCTTATATTTTTCTAGCGTTGTTGAGCTACGATATCATTTTAAAACATTTACATGTTTTTATTCAAATTTTTATTCAACATACAAAAGAGGAACAAAGCAATTTGTCAGAGTCAATTGCTGAAAAATCGCTCTACAGCCTTACCTCATTTAGTATACGTAGAACTATGAATATGCAAATTAGTCCCTGCCTTCACTCTATCATAATTGAGTAGAGAAAAAATGCTGTTCCTTACAGTATAACTGAAAAACTAAAGACCTGTGGTGAAAATTAAGTTTTCAGTGTTGTTCACAGTGATGTTTTTAATATGACACCTCACACACATGTACCCAATCCCATTCAACTTGCGGGATAGGCCTTTTCATATCTCTATCATTTCATGTTTGATAACATAGTCAAGCCAAACGCTAATGACAGCACTTACGGTTATGTGCCTGATGTTATAGAGAGCGATATATACATTATCATTCTGATACATCAGCTTGTAGACGACCCTGTCCTCTTCTTCTTCGGAGTCAGTTTCTGGTGCAAACATATATTGCTGAATTCAAAGGCACTGAGGACTCGAGATGTTCTTTATTGGCTTGAACCGTTTAAAAAAAATTGATTGCATGTTGTAATACACACAAATGCCTGCTGTGTAGCGTTTACTACTACAGTTAACTGAGTGAAAGTGGAGCAGGTCTGAGCTGGCGTGATTGAGTGGAGGTGGGTGCTAATTTGCATATTTCGTGTATACTAAATGAGGTAGAGGGTAGAGTTATATTAAAGCCATTGTAAGGCACAGAGGATTTTTTTTCACTGGAAAAATCATTTAAATATCATTTCGATCATCGAAAATGAGTTTTGAGGGATACAATTAGTGATTGCAGGGGGACTTAAGATTGGAAAGGGGATACTATGCTATATGACCACTGTTATATTGTAGTATGGGGATTTTTAATTTTTAACTTTTTTTCTATTAAAAAAGAAAAGAAAAATGTAAAAAGACTTTTTTTTATCAATAGCAGTATGTGCAGTCTGCTGTGGCTGATGGCTTTCCTCCATGGATTCTCCTCATGATGAGGTCTGAATTAGGTACTGGATCCAATATACAGCGTAACCCTGTACAGCCAGACGGGAGTTAATAGGCTCTGAGACCAAAGACCCTCTGGTGTCTTTTACATTAAAGTCATTTGAGTGGCAGGTGAGCTGCTGTTAGCTCTGTCCAAGAAAACGGAGGCTGGGTTTGAATCTAGCCGAACATTGACTGATGGCTCATGGGGCATTTCTGTAACCAGGTCAAAAACAAACCCTTCAAGCTACCTCTAGAGCCCAGTGGCCTACTTCTTCAAGTGATTAATTGATCAGTCTTTTCACCAGGACATATCATAGGTGTCTTTTCGAAGTTCTGTAGGACAGGGTTTGTCAGGCTCTTCTGACCCAGAGACCCCTCGCCAAGACTCTCAGCAGAATCTGAGGACCCCATAATATAAAAATGCTTGAAATTCTTAAAACCTCTTCTATTGATTAACATTATTGTTTTATGCTAAACCTAGTTTCTCAATTAACTACCTTTTTTCCCTTGGCCATGTCCAAGTGTCTTCACATTAATGTATTGTCCATCAGAGAGAGATTTACTTTCGTTTATGGCTGGGCGATAAATCGATAACTATAATTATAGCGAAATAATTGTAATTGATAAAATGATAACAACAGCTTGATAAATGTTTCAGAAAGCTGTAGAATTTACTGTAGTGACAATAACTACACCATGGTATTGTGGCAGAAATGTGGGATATTCATATCGGATTTTATAATATTAATAATATAGACATATTTAAGGAGTAATGGAATATAGTTCCAGTATTTTTACGATTAAGCTATAGTGTTTGTGCATTTAAATAGACTACTGTTTTACATACAAATACTATATTAAAAAAAAAAAAAAAACACTTGAACAGTCAGAATATTTAAATTTCACCATATAAATTTTTTTTTTTTTTTTTTTTTTTTACAAATGTTACTGTTTTCAATAATGAACATAAATTTACATGTGCATGTGTTTTCATGCCTTATAAAATCAATTAATAATAATAGAAGTTTTGACCATAATCTTTAGAAACACATTTTGAATTTTTTTTAGACATTTTATATATATTTCTGCAGTATTTCTTGGACCTCCAGGAGTCCACAAACCCAGAGTTTTTCCACAAATTAATTTTAGCTATATAATTCTCTTTTTCAGGTAAGAAAATTAGTAGTTTTAAACTAAAATAATACAAACATAATCAATATAAAGCAAAAAAGAAAGAAAAATGAACTGTCTAAATGAAATTTGCATGTTACTGTTTTTTTTAAATATATTATATATTTTTATAAATGGAAGTCGTTACCAGTTTTACTACCATATTCTGAAATATATTTGAGTGAAACAGAAAAATGAACAAGAAAGAAAACTAGAACAGGTATTTTATTTCTAAATTGTTGACTGTCTTGTGAAATGTGAGTGATACAGGATCTCAATGCAATTTGCTTAACTGCAGTGTGGCCTTGCATATGTCATAGATGTCAAGTAAACATATCACAAGAGCGAGTTACAACATTTTGCTTAAAGATCCCAAAGTAAAATGCCCAGATAAACTGTTCACAATAAGTCCAGTACCACAAATTAAGAAAATAAATAAGGTACGTTTTGATTTCATGCCACTTTATAAATAATGCCTCTTAACAAAAAAAAAGTTCATTTCTGACACTTGTGCCTGTGGTGATGCAGGAGGGAAGTAAATGCTCTATAATTGAATGTAAACTCATTCAGGGCTGGCCAAAGCTAGTTCTCTCAGCAGCCATCCTGGCAATGACCCCTGCCAAAATATTCCTGCCTAAATAATAATGAACTTGTGCATACACAAGTACAGGTCCTGTATGCTTTGTTTATCTCCAAAACTATTATTTTATATACATTTCTGTAACATATATTTCAAATTACCAAAAAAAGTACTAAAATCTTTCGCTTCTTTAGCTAAAACCAGGCTTTAAAAAATATTTTAAGATTGGTCCAGCAAAGTACATGCCAACTTTCATGATCACAATTACACCAGTGTATAAAATAAAGTCTTTGAACATCCTGTTTTACTCTGATATACATCACAGTATGGAAGTAAATTAAGTCGTGAAAAGGTGAAACCTTTATGTATTTACAGGTTGTTTGCTGTTGGCGGTCGTGATGGAAGCTCGTGTCTGCGATCGATGGAATGTTTTGATCCTCACACCAATAAATGGAGTATGTGTGCACCCATGTCAAAGAGGAGAGGAGGAGTGGGCGTGGCCACGTATAACAGTTTCTTGTATGCAGTCGGAGGACATGATGCACCAGCTTCAAACCATTGTTCACGTCTCTCTGACTGCGTGGAGAGGTAAGCTGCCACGGCACAGCATCTGGGAAGAAAGAAATCCAACACCTAATCATAACGACAACAACACCCTGTAAAAGCAGGCTGTGAGTCTTGGCACATAGTTATGGGTTCCAAATACTGTAATTTGTATGTTTATTTGCAAATGTGGACACACTTTACTCCATTGTGAAATCATTGTAAGCCACAGTAATTCAGTAATCTGGTGTGAGATGCCCCCTGCTGGTGATGATTTGAAATACAGCCTAAAAGTTTGTAATAATTAAAATTTAAAACTCACCAAGGCTGCATTTAATTGATCAAAAATACAGTAATAGTTCTTAATTATTACAGTTTGAAATAAATTTAATTTAAATATATATTTTTAAAAATGTAATTTATTCCTGTGATGTAAAGCTGAATTTTCAGCATCATTACTCCAGTCTTCAGTGTCATATGATCCTTCAGAAATCATTCAAATATGCTGATTAATCATATGCTCAAGAAACATTCAAATGTGGTGTAAACCTTGCAAACTTTAATCTATCTATCTATCTATCTATCTATCTATAAAAAAATTCTCCCAGTAAAAGGTGACCAAATAGCTGTAAGTAATTGAGGGAAAAGGCTGAATGAATAATAACTGAAATATACCTTAAGAACAAAAAGACATCCAAATGAATGAACAAAGGCCATCAGAACCTTCAGCTCATTACTCTGTTATTACTCTGCATGCTCAAAGCACAATAGATTTCATTGTCAGGGATGATAATCATAGTCCTTATGCTTTCAAAGTCTTCCATCATCTAGATTACAGACCGGCTGCTGTTTAACCTCTCTATGCAATTATCTCTCAGTGCTAGCACAGGTTTATACTGTGTTGTTCTGTCTCTCATCCGTTCTGTACTGCATTCACAGGTATGACCCCAAAACAGACACGTGGACCACAGTGTCCTCTCTGAGCGTCCCCCGGGATGCAGTGGGAGTGTGTCTGCTGGGAGACAGGTTATATGCTGTAGGAGGATATGACGGTCAGACCTACTTAAACAGTGTCGAGTCCTATGATGCACAGAACAATGAATGGACTGAGGTGAGTCCATCTTCAAATCAGGCTGCCTTTAAAGTAGCGCTTCAACATTTTTGACTCCAAGGGCCCCACTGATGACAACAATGTTCAAACGCCCCACGGTTTTTCCAGTTGTTTGTGATTAACTGGATAAGGATTAAAAACTTTTGAAAATTTCTAACTGACTAAATATTTTAGAGCTTATCATGATTTGAAAGATGTATATTCATTATAGAAATGCCCATGGAGTTTTGATTAATTTGCATTACTTATTCCATTCTAGAAATCACACTTTTAAATTTTGGCTTCGTCATATATTTTAAAGACATTGAAAACACTGGATCTTCAAAGAAAAAAAAACTATTCATGGGGTGAATTAAAATAAAGAACTGGGTGTGGTCTAAGTTTAAATAATTTTAAGAAATCATTTTTAAAATAATTTAAAGTGGCTCAAAAATAACAAGGTGGTGAGAATGTATTTAGACTGCAATTAAAATTGCATAACACAATGAAATTAATGGTTAAATATAACATTTATGAAATATCTTAGGAATTATCTTTTAAAGTATGATACTAAAACCACTAGTAGGTGGTGACTCATTGACTCACTTAATGAGTGAGTCATTGAATCATTTGATTCATTCAAAAGGTCTGAGTCATTAAGGAAATAAAGCAAGTGACTAATGACTTTATGAATGGGAAATTGAATCATGAAATTTCATTCAGGAATGTTAATGACCCCCAGCCTCCCCTCAATTCACACACACTGATTTTAAGTAATATTGATGCCCCTAGTGGGCCCTGGTTTAAAACCACTGCCTTACAAGTATATTTCTGGAAAATGAGGTTACTGTTACAATACAGCTAAATGGACCATTTTTTTTGGAAGATTTAAAAGTGTTAAGCTTATATATGTATAAAAACCCTTACAATACAGCTCAAATAATACACAAGTGTTACTAGAAGAATTAAAGTCGCTCTTATAATTTTTTGAGCAATTTATGGTTTTTGATGTTACATTATCATAGCAACAAAAGTTAAATCCATATAACTTTACACAGAAAAGGAGTTTTTCCCTCAAAATAAAATTATGTAAACATACATAGTGAAACAGTGAGTGTTTTAGCTTTTACTGTTTGGGCCCATTCACTTGCATTGTACCGCAAGTTCAGTTAACCTCACTGCAACCCAGATATTTGGCTTTTTTTAAAGAAAGAAGAGACAATTCAAAATTAGCATTCAAGCTAATCAACATTATGCCATAAGACCTTTCGGTTAAACTGAACTTGTACTGAAACCTGAAATACTACAAGCTATCCACATTTTTGACCAACTATATCTTACCAACCATGTTGTCTGCAAAGAAAAAAAAAAAACCTAGATATGTTCTAGAACGTTAAATATGTCAAAACAGTCAACTTTGGGAATGTTCCTTGAATGCTGGAATGATGTACGTCTGTGAACAGGAAGTGCAAGCATTTCCTGCCATTCATCTGTTTTCCACTGTGTCACAATGGCGTTGAACACCATGAGGTTAACCGCTCTTTCCTTAGCCAGCCTGAGAGTTACAAACACTCTATTCAAGTCTAGTTTGCCTCCTGTCTCAGCTTCCCATGGCTCCATCTTGCGCTCTCCTTTATAAGATTACCTGCAATGGGCTGTTAGTAGAGCGAGTGTGACTGAGAGCGCTGCGGAGGAGGGAATTTCCTGCGGTTGGACACTGGTCATTAACCTCTGTCTCTTGTTATTCTAGGAGGTCCCTCTAAACATCGGGAGGGCGGGGGCATGTGTGGTGGTTGTGAAACTGCCTTGAAGGCTCAGAGTCCCTGAACTGTGACCTCAAGGAGAGGCCTGCGATGTCAACTCTTGGAATGCTCTTTTCACGTAGTACACAAAGCTATCGTCAACACTGGATTCATCTCAACAGATTTAGACAGCCGTGTGCCATTCATTCTGTTTTCGCTCAGATATTCAGCACTATTACAGACTGGAATAAAAGGGAAAAAAATAATGCTTATAAGATTTTACTTAATTATATGAGACATTTTATAGTAAAAGAATACTTTTGAAAATGTATCCAGACAGATTTTGAGTTACAATTTTTCATTTGAATATTTACATCGTTAACCTCATCGCATTTTTGACATATCTTTTAACTATATGAAAATCAAATGTAATTTTAAAGACAGCAGCATACTTGTTTACTTGTGAAATTTTGTGGAAAATGTATTTTGATCTTAGATAAACAACTTTAAAAGACCACTGTGAATACTTCCAGCTGTACGCTTGCAACAAAACACTATGGTTTACCCAAAATGTTTGTGGACACACACTCATGCAATTCTCATCTGAATACATTTTTTTGGTCTGAGACTAGGTTCAGCACGAAGTTACTTTAAGAAACTGTCTCTGAAGTAGAAAAAAATAAAAACAAATAAAAACCACCAAAGTAATTAGCACGTATCGGTAAGTCATTATTAAAATGGTAATAAGGTTTACAGTAGAAAATATACTATTATATCATATTGATATTTCACCTTTATGTAAAGGTTTTGTAACTTGTATTGTACATAGTCCCTGGTCCTGTGTAATTTATTCTCATAATGTACTGGCATGCTACTTCTATGTTTGAATGCCATTTTTAAATATTTTAAAGACCCTGTGAAATCACCTGATGAATACAGTTTTGTGTTGACAAATTATATGACTCAGAAGTTGGGGTGGGATATATCAAAGGGCTCATCCCTTTTTTTCATATCAATTGGCTATAGTTTTGTCACAGCCATGAAAATTTAAATCTTAAGTCTATAATAGAGTTCCATGATTGTTTTGTTTAAAAACAGAGTTCATGATTCTCCAACACTATCTCACGGCAATTCGTACATATTTTACGAGGTGGCTAATTCGTACGACCTCACTTGTACGATTTAGTACGATTTGTCTAAACCCCAGTGACGAGTAAGTTTAGGGGCGGGGTTAGGAGTAGGTCATTCGTACAAATTCATACGAATTGGCAACTCGTAAAATATGTACGATTTAGCAAAAATCATATGAATTTGTACGAGTGAGGTCGTACGAATTAGCCACCTCGTAAAATATGTACGAATTGCAGTGAGATCAGGCTGGGTTCTCCCATGATTCTGAATAGACCGCTAAAACAAAATAACGTAATTTGATAGTAGTGTTGACAAAATGTTGATTACTGCAGTCTATTTTTTTTTTAAAAAAACATAATTTGAATGATTTTTTTTTTCCAGTTTGAATGACTGATTCAATGACTCACTCAAAATATTCACTTGTTCCATTATTAAATGAATCTGTGTTTTTGGACGAATCTCTTGAATGCATGATTCAAGGCTGAATACATTTTTAACAGTCACTTGTCGCCACCTACTGGTATATTGATATAATAATACAATCTTTATTTAAAGTGTCAAGTTACTTTTTCAAAAGATGATCAACTCTATTTTGAACGATAGGCATCAGTGTTTATATCCAAAAAATAAACTTTTATCCCCGTTCTTAGAATGTTTGTAACAGGAAAAAAAAAGATACTGTGTGCTTTAAAAGACTTTGTGAAGCTGTTTCATACTTTTACATAACTGCTCTCTCTGGGTGTTAGAAAGGAGATTACAGTATTTTAACGATTAATTGCGCAGCTCTAGTGTATATCTGCTTAAAGATTTTTTTGTTTGTTTGTGTTTACAAGTACGCTAGCATATAGATGAGTTAATTTCACAGGGTCTTTAATCATGATGTCAAAGTCTGTCATTAAAACTGTTATCTGAATTCTTTCTTTGTGATGTACTGATGTTCATTTGTTTTTTGACTGCCATAAACGTTTTATTGATGAGCCTCATTACTTGTTTGACTTAACTGGAATGTAACATGCTGATCAAGAATAAGTTTACTAGTGTGACACATTTGTAATACAGAAATGCTTTCATTGAATTTTTCATTGTTTTATATGGCATGCTGAAGAAACTTAGAAATAAAAAGCTATTCTTTTTCTGAGTATTTCTGTGGCGTATACCGTCTGATGGGGCACCGCGTGTCCTGCGTATGCTGTTTCAAGCCCTTTATTTATTTTTTTTAATACTCCAGTGGCCTCCAGTGGTTGTCTCTTGTACAGCATTGGATGCATATTGCCTCAGCTCTGGATGCCTTGCAACCTCTACGAAACTAATAACTAATTCCATTTGAAAATAAAAATACGACCATTGACTCGAGTCATTTAGTATCACCGGTAATTTAGTATAGTCATCGTTAATAAAATCAGCATGTTACCAATTTGGCTAATTTGTTTATGCTAAACATTATGGATTAGAAGTCAAAATCTAACAATAACAGCAAGATTACTACAGCGGTCAATAAATCTAGTACATGGGTAGAATCATTCTACATGAAGGACATAACTGAATCAATGTGAAATGAAAAGAGGCAACAGCACTTCAATCAAACAGACCCAGAGACCTAGGAGGATCAAGTCTAGAAAAAAAGGACCCTGAATTGTTGCAGTGTAACCTTTAAAAAATTAATGTGTTATTTGTTGATAGTCTGAAATGTCACAAGATGAAAGTGATGCGAAAGGACAGAGCGATGTCCAAAGCCAGATTGTATCTGATAAAATGGATAGATTGCAATTATAGTCTTTGTTCTCCAACAGAGCAAGAGCAAAACAAAGACTGAACATTTCAAAGGGAATAAAAATTGATTATTAATGCAACGCAATTGCCGCAGCACATCAGAAGACGGATGGAGAGGGAGTGCAAAAGGGCAAAAAGACTGCAGGTGTTGTTTCAGTCCCACCAGATGTTGGAAATGGCAATATCTGAAAAGCCTTCTGAAATTACCTGACCTCTGGTTCATGGCCTCATGGAAAGCTGTGTCTGCTTCATCCACGCTGGAACTGAGAAATCAATGCCAAGACCTCTGAATGAAGGAACTATATATCCACTCGCAGCATTTCGGGTTTCATCTAATGAATTAGAAATTATAATTGGAATAATTAGCTTTAGCTTCACAAAACTTTATAATGGTCTGTCACAAAATGTTCAGCATACATTCGTTTCATCTTGCAATAAAACTGCAAGTGTGATTTTGTTGGACATTACATAAAAGTAATCTACGCTCCTGTCGATATCACCCGCACCATCAAATTACTTTGCATACTGATTGCAGAGCTCAAATAAGAATTCAATATAAACACGACAGCCTGGACTCCATCCAGTAAAAGTTGCGGTAGACCTTGCAATGACTTACAGTGAGACAGACTGAACACGGCTCTGAAGAACATGGCTTTACATTTTGATGTGTATGCATAATTTGTGTATTTACAGCAGATGGTGCTGTTGCACTTTTAGTCCTATTACTTTAAGTTAAAAAAAAAAAAAAAAAAAATTCAAAAGGCCAGTTCTCTATCCCTGCTATGAACAATAAATGTCAACTTGCATCAACTAGGTCAAGGGCAAGTAATTGAGATAATAATGCTGCATAATTATTAGGCTAGGCTGATGAAATATAAAGAAATTATATATGTAAAAAAAAAAAAAAAACATACTGCTACTCATAATGACACTACATCTTAGAGTTATACTTTTTTGGCATCCACAATAATAAAAAAAAAATACTAGACATTTACTGTCATTCAGACATTCCCCAGCTGTTTTAAAGTATGTGAATTTGAAGGACAGCCACTAAGATGCTTTGAATTCCAACAGTTCACCCAAAAAGAAAATTCTGTCATCATTTACTCACCATCATGTCGTTCAAAACCTGTCTGCTGGTTCTTTTCTTCAAGTAGCCTAACACAAAAAATTTGGAATAGCATTATGCAGCTTTTGATATACAAGGACAGTTTAGTCAAACTCAGTCAAACTCCAGAAAAGACCAACATATATCTAAAACCAATATGTATTATATATGTGTTTATGTATGTATATGTACACACACACACACACACACACACAGACAGACAGACAGAGACATATATAATATATAACACACATACAACACTAATACTAATGGTTGTGTTGAAGAAATGAATTTGTTCAGTATGCAGTGATTGTGTGTCAAAAGACTTTTTTTTTCACATTTGAATATTACATTTTGTCCCTACAACAAATAACAGAACTCTTCAACCACAAAAAAAACTTTTTAGGGTTATTTATATGCTGGAAGCTAAAGGCAAACAGAAAATACAAAAAGCAACAATACAGTGAATATGATTGTATATACCTATGGAAAAAAACCCAGATAGTAATTGCTGTCAAAAATGTCAGAAGTGATATGGCAAGAGAGATAGGAGGCAGAGAAAGAAGAGCTGCTGTGCCAAAGTCACCTCATTTGAAAATGTCTTAATTGCTATTCATACGTTCTCAAAGGTATTTTCTGCAGTGCCAGAAAATGACACGCAGCATAAGAGGGAACCTGATGTTCGTCAGATGTTTGGAGCTTGAAATGGGAGGTAGAGACTTTGTCTCAGAGGCTGAAATGATGCACTGATTGTCATTCATTTTAACAAGATGTGACAGGGAGGAATGTGCAGATCAACAAGCTTTAGAGAAGAAGAAATGAACCCATCCATCGCCTTCTTGTACTGGCTTTGTGCCGTCTTTGAAATTATGCATGCTAGGCCTGTCCACTGACTTCAGATGATATAGACCCTGTCTTTTCATTGTCAGAATTTACATTTTCGTTCTTCTCCCTCAAAGGCAGTCTTCTGATGTCAGGTAGACTGCTGCCAACTCGCCTGAGAGCCCAGATTCAACGTTTGTGGATTTTTCACCGGAATGAATGCAATTAGACTGCTTTGTGGGTGTAAACTGTCCCTAAGCATAAAGCACGACACAGTGCAATCTATCATTTTAATGGGCTTCAACTTCCAAGGGAGACATTCTGTAATTCAGCGACTACATACACTGAGTCACTATTACAAACACAAGAGGGCTGAACCTCCACAAATATGAATGCCAATTTCCCAGACAAGCTCGTAAGTGAACTTTTAACAGAGGTGTGAATGACAAGCATCTCAAAATTACCTGCAGGAAACCTCGTGTATAAACCGCAGTGGACTTTGTTTTGCGAGGCACTTCTAATCATCTGTAACATCCGAACCAGGGAACACAGAACTAATCACACTTCAGCGAGGAGTGCACGAAGAAAAAAAATACATCAGCCTTGTCTTGACAAAATCGTCTTCACTCAAACTGAAATACTGATCGTCTTTTAATGTCCTCTCAGGAGTTAAGGTAAAGAGAAAAAAGTGCAAAAACGGAGGAGTGAAGATGTGAAATGCAAAAGACAAAAGTCTATCAAACATAAGGCCATGTTTAACACCCTAAACACTTCTAACAACTTTCGTAATGCTAGTAAATAATAGGCTCCAGTTACATCAGAAATGCTCCCCAGGCTGTGTCATGATTATTAATTAAACACCCTTCTAAATTCATCTGCCGTCTGACTCCAGTTTTAGGAACAGTGACAAGCAGAGTGCAAATACAATATGTCTCAAATTTTCAGAGCAAACAAAATATAAATAGCTTGAAAAAGAGATTCACAATAACTTACTTTTAATGGAATAGTTCACTCAAAAAGGAAAATTCTGTCATCATTTACCACTATGATGTTCTTTACTGTATGATGTTCTTTCTTCTGTGCAACACAAAAGGACATATTATGAAGAATGCAGTAGTCATTTTTTCACGCTATTGAAACGAATAAGGACCGGAGATTCAAGTTTTCAAGAGGGATGCAAAATCACCATGAAAGTATTAAAAAACATTTTAAATGTGGTCCATACAACTCATGGGCTATATTGCAAAACTCATTTTTGATATTATTTACAAGATTCAATTGAATGATTAGTCGACATTATGGACAATGTTGACAATTCAAAATTTTTGAAAAATTTTTGGTTGTCCAATATTCGTTCGATCTCATATGCCCTAATGTATGGGCCTGCGATTACGTGGTTTGACCAGTCTGGTGCTAAAGCAGCCCTGCCAGATGAAAGTCGAGAAAAGAAGAGAGTTAAGAGAGTCTGAACCAGACGCTGCTGTGTATGTGCTGCATGCTTTCCTCTCAATAATGAAATAAACTACACAACAAAATGACAAATGGTGAGAAACCAGCGGTCAAGAAAGCATCCTACTGATTAATTGGTTAAATAATTGGCAATTAGTGGATTGATGGTTGTAATGATCATTAGACTACATTAGACTAATCGATTATCAAAATAATTGTTTGTTGCAGACCTAATTGTTATTCACTGGTAATCTTCTCCTCCAGTGAGTCAATGATTTTAAACTGAGAATAATTTAGATTGGGTTTTGTATACCAGATTTGGTCAGGAATCAGACATCACTACTTCTAAAAACTCTCATAAATGCGCCAAGGAGAGCTATGGATGTCAATACTTTCTGTGAAAAACAACTTTAACGCAGTCTGCTCTTCACACAGTGTTATTGCATGACTTTAAATATAGTCTATGAATCATACATAGTACTTTCATGATGATTTTACAGTGAAGCTTGAAGGTCTCCATTCATTGTAAGTGCATGACAAATAAGACAAAACCCTACATTCTCCCAAAAAATTCTCAGTTCATGTTCAGTAACAAAGTAAGTCATACGGATTTTTTATACAGAACAACATAATGGTGAGTAAATAATGAAAGAATTGAACTGAACTTTTTTGTTAAGGACACTGAAGGTTAAACAAAGCCAGAAACTGAAGGTTAAACAAAGCCAGAAGTAAATACTAATTAAATCTCATAAAAATGATTGAATCTGTTGATAGATCAACACGTGAAAGCCTTTGAGCGGTTCTTTTGCCCCGCACAGCTGCAAAAAGTAGAGAGAGCTTAATCACCACCAGTTTAGGCGAAAAGTAGGCATTCTACCGAGACCTCATTGTTAGCTGCTTTTGTTGGTGAAGATGAACTACCCATGACAATTAAAGTTCCAGGCCATTACTTTGCTGAATAAACGGTTACCCGCAATGCTTAACTGTTCTAAAAGACCTCAGGCTGGGTTAGTCTAGTTCCTTGTCAATTCCCAGAGATATTCTGCTATTCTGGAGTTCTTTTCCACCAAGTGTGGAAATGCCTCAATAACAAGGCACTGTGTTAAACAAGGCACCAAAACAGCTCAGTAAACAGACAGATCATTATCACTCTTATCTAAAATAATTTAATCATAAATCATATCAAACCACAGGACCACACCACTTTTAGTCCCACTGACTTTTCGGTACAATCTGCTCTTTTAGAATCGCACCCAAGCTTATAAGCACAGTACACTTGCACATTCAGATGCAAAGCAGGTCACTTACAGTTATTCACATTAGCCAATGGCCCAAAATATTCAGAGGATAATCACAGAAAGCAGGGCAGAGGTGGCAGTGCTTAACCTTTGGGTCGTAGTCTATAGCTGCCAGCCAAGGGACATAAGTACTGCAGCACACCGAGTTAATTTAATCACTTTTGGATCGCTTTGTAACTGGGTATCACTGTGGGAAACTGCTTCATACCGTGTAAGCCCAAAGCTCATACGCACCGCCAGCAGGCCTGCCCATGGCAGCACATACTGCACCTGAGTCTGGATTTCAGTCTATCGCTGTTAACAACTTCAAAAGATTAATTTGATCTTACCGTGCATTTCACAGGAGCGCTATGGTGCTTTGCATAAGTTGACATACCGTAGTGTAGCCTTCAGCTTGAAAATTTGAGAAGGCAGATTCTCTTTAAACTCAGCCTCGGAGCGTCTTTCCTAACCCGCCTTTTTTAATGTGTTTAACAAGCTTTACATCATTTGGAGAACCAAGTCATTGTGTGGATTTTCAAAGCGGGAAATGGTAAAGTTCAGTGACCTTTGTTGAGGCAGTCCATTCAGTGGGTTTTCACTATCTAAAGGTTCTCCACAATGTAAAACAAGAAATTTAGCTAAGAAGTGATCTGCTTTCACATCAACCATTACTTTAGAAAACATATCGGAGCGGTCTACTGTTAGGCATTAAAAAATAAGCTACTACTGTTTAAATGAAATAGTATAAACGTAAAAATAAAAATGACCCCACAGATATTTTCAAAAACACAACACGACAATAAAAATAAAAATCAGAGTTAGAGCTTCTATGTATATGTCTCCTTGTTAAGAGGAATATATTACAAGAAACTGATGGGACAGTTAGAGGTAAGTTTTTAAATTACTAAATCATTACCGCACTGCATAAACTTATTTTCTTATTTTTGTTTTGTTTTCCGTTACAAACATCTAAACATTCCTAAATCAAGAATGCTTGAGAAGCAACATGAAATGTTGAGCCTTAAAAAAAATTAATTCAATTTTACACACTACACACATTGAATGTAATAATGAATATTATAAATACAAATGGGAAATTAAATAGTATAAAAACATTTTTAAAATTAAAATGACCCCACAGACATTTTCAGAAACTAACATTGAAAAATCAGGTTGAAACTTCCTGGCTTTCCTAATTCTATGTGAACTGACTTTAAAAAATGACTTGTAAAATACATTATATATAAATACATCTAAACATTCTTAAATCAAAATACATATACTTGAGAAGCACGTTAAGATGTTAAGTTAAAAAAATAAAAAAATAAGGGAGTAAAATAAACTTAATGGAACCCCAACTAACAGACATGTTTTTTCTTGTTTTAAGCATTAAAAAAAAAAAAAAAAAAACTTTTCACAATTTCATGTAAATGTATCTTTATTTGAGAATTTTTAAATGGAAAACAAAATAAGAAATCATTTTAAAACAGTAGTCCGTTAAGTGTCTATATAGAAATAGCACTGAAAGTGTCTGGAGAAAAAAAATGTAGCTTATGAAAACAGACAGCAAGTCTTTTATTTTGTATGTTCTGGCTATGTATTCAGAAAGCAGACTGTTTTCTTGACTGAATGTTCTAACAGCACACATGCACGTCCTTGAAAGTAAACTCTCCACCATGGTTCACACATGACCTTCATACAACATCTCACTGCTTGAGTCTCCGTCGACCTTAACCCATTCATCGCCCTTGGCAAAACACAAACATGTACACACATTAATCTTTCGCCCCACACAAAATAGAATTTTCTCGCAGCCCTTTGACTTAGACTGAGACAAACTCTTTGAATGCACAGAAAGTCTGCAGAACCTTCAACAAGGGCAACAAATCACTCCAAGATTGTATTGAGTCAGGCTCCTGAAAAGGTGCATGTAGACAGTGTAAAAGATTTCTGGTATAAAAAGCTTGATGAAGGAATGATTATTACGGACTCAATGGCACTTGCCTCTGACCTTCTTTGTTATTACAGTCCTGGGGTTTGACTTCAGAGAGCCCCACACGGCAGTTCATGTCTAGACAGTCAATCATGGGTCTTCTAATGAAATTAGTCAGTTTTCTTTTATCGCTTTATCACAATTATGTGGACACAGGGGTGAATTTTAAACAATTTCTGTAATTTGGTTTAAGTGGATGGTACAATTCTTGTCCCCGGGTGCTTCACTAACCTCTAACATGAAAAAAAAGACAATTCATTAAGAAATAATACGAGAGTTTCCAATTTTTTCTTTTCTTTAAAGTAGGTATTAAAAACAACACCAACAAAACTTTTCTTGTGAATAATGGTAATAATTGTATAAGTTTTTTGTTTCTTCCCAAATTTGCTTATTTCCATATTGCTAACCTTAAAATCCCTTGAACTAACAAAAGCCAGTGTTTGGCTGCAACTCTTTAAGATAATTAAGTAATTTATTACAATTATAACTAAGGGTTTCTTAACTTAAGAGGTTTGTTGCAACCAGGCCCAGATCCTTAATGATATCAACCTTGGCAATCAGCAAGTATTAACAATGGATTTGTGGTTTTAGCTGTTTGTCTCATTCTAAAACATCCAGTCCTGTCTTTATAACTACATTAGATATCTAACTACATTAGATACCAACGAAAAGCATTTATTAATCTTTTAGTTAATATTAATTTCAACTTTTAATACATGTAATACATTAAAAGCTGTATCTGTTATTATTATTATTTAACTGGACCTGAACTAACATAAACAAATGTACTTTTGCTAACTGACATTACCAAAGATTTTAGCCCTTTATTTCCAACCTGTTCATTTTCTTGGCTATGCATTACGACTGCATGATATTGGGGAAAAAATGACATTGCGATATTTTGTATTTCTGCGATATAGTGTAATTTGAAAAAAAAAAAAAAAAAAAAAAAATCACCAGATGACTCAAATAGCTTTTTTTTTTGGAAATAATA
>JAFVLL020000433.1:0-108019 GCA_021397915.2 Tor tambroides
TAAATTCTTTTTTTTTTTTTTTTTTTTTGGTTTTGGAGGAAAATATGGCCCAAATATGTTTTCATACAATTCATCCATTAATATCCCACTCTTGAACATGTGTAGCAGTAAAGGAGTGACTGGTTTTGATCTGATCTCAGCACATTCTGTGTGGCTAAAATACATAGTTCAGCCAGCTGAGCAAGCAGCCGTGAGGAGCTTCACAGCCTCAGATGGAGGAGAAATCCCCAACTGCTGAGGGGTCAAAAGTTGGATTCCTGCATTTTTCTCTGGTTGTCTTTGCCTGACCAGATGCGCTTGCTCTTATGTTTTTAAACCCATCCCTTTAAAGACACTTAACCCCTCTGTAAGAACTGCCCTGGGCAGGGTTGGGAATCTGTCGTCCTCCGTATGGAAATCATCTCACTTCTTCTTTCCCCGGCTTCTGGGAAGGTTCTACAACATTACATGATTTAAATTGTACAAATGATAATCTCAATCTTGCTGATGTACATGTGAATGATACACATGATACAATCTGCTAGAGAAAAAGCTTGTTGTGGACCAACTTTTTATTGTGGTGCATGCATTATTGTGCGAATTCATTTTGAACTTTTTTGTATGTAATGAAATCAATTCTTTGACTGTTTTTCTTGCAGAACAATCGTGTGCGGAGGTTTGCGTTCGAGCTGAAGATGCAGGATAAGAGTGGCTATGTTCTGGCCGCTGACTCTGAGAGCGAGATGGACGACTGGATCAACACCCTCAACAAAATCCTCAACAGCAGCTTTGAGCTCGCCATGCAGGACAAGAGGAACGGAGACTTACACGATGGTGTGTGTGTGTGTGTGTGCAGATTATCAAGAACCCTTAGTCATCTGTTAATTTTAGTCACATTTAGACGCACATTCCTGAAGCAAAAACACACACAAACCACACAGACCTCCACACATGGGAGTGACTGTATACACAATGACAAAGAGGCATGACTGTGTCCCTGAGAGAGTTACTGTGGTTACAGTGTGGTGTAATAACTTTCTTCTGTCCGTCTCTGTTGTAGATGATGAACAGGCAAAAAGCGATCACTCCTCTAGCAGTATGGACAGTTTTCAGGTATGTTGCCCTTCTCCAGGAACAGGATTGAGCCTTGAGTGTGAGAGAAACTCTACATCAGCAGTGACTGAACACAGAAATCATCACACTACTGCTGAGTTTGAGGGGGATTTTTTGTGTACACTTGGTCTATAGCTAGACTTTTGACTGTCATTTTAAAGTCTGGTCCATTTGGCAGCATATTCTGGCCAAGAACCACCCACTGAGACTGGAAGAGCTGTGTGACGGACATTTAAAGTGACCAATCACTGTTCTTTTTGTTTTTAATTGATATTAAGGGATGGAAAACTGATACAAATCTCGAGGTATATTTAAATATATAGGTTTGCATGAAGGAAATCTTGCTTACTTGTTGCTAAGTGTCTCAGAGCAACTGTGAATCATGTGAAGTGTCAGCAACTATTTCTTAAGATTAAAGGTGCAGTCACATTTACCATTGCTCTGTGAAATTCATCAGATTTCATTCACTCCTGTAGGAATTTGTGCGATTGGGAGTTATGTTATCTGGAGTTATCTGGATCTGTAAGTGAATAACACTGAGTCAAAAAATGTTAAAGGTTTTGACTGATATTTCTCCTGCTCTGTTCTCCAGAGTGCCAGAGACATTGAGAGCAAGATGAGAAATGAGACTCGGCTAAAACTCTTTACACTGGACCCAGACTTACAGGTACAGCAGATCAGCATATTAGAATGATTTCTGAAGGATCATATGACACTGAAGACTGGAGTAATGATGCTGAAAAAATTCAGCTTTTCATCACAGGAATAGACACTTCTTTTCAAAAACGTAAAAAAAACATACTGACCCCAGACCTTTTCATCTCATCCTCCACAGAGACTGGATTTCTCCGGGATCGAGCCAGATGTGAAGCCCTTTGAGGAAAAGTTCGGGAAGCGAATCTTGGTGAATTGTAATGACCTGTCCTTCAACCTGCAGAGCTGTGTTGCGGAAAATGAAGAGGGTCCAACCACTAATGTACTTTACCTTATGCTAACTATAGTTTCCAGTCATTTCCATCACAGTAAACCATCTTCATTTTGTTTCAACTGAGATTGTTTCTGCGTTGGTTTGCATTGCAGGTTGAGCCCTTCTTTGTTTCTCTGTCATTGTTTGATATTCAAAGTGGTCGTAAGATCTCCTCAGACTTCCATGTGGATATGAACCATCCGTCTGTGAAAGTGATGCTGCCCCCGTCAGGAGCTCACAACAGCACCGCAGTGCCAGACAGTCCGGAAGCAGCACAACCGACAGCCAGCAGCCTGACAGAGAGCGCCATTCAGTTTCCACGACAGGTGAGGACACACAGTAACAAGAGATCCAATCTCTAGAGCAACTGTGACCTACTGTTGATAAACACACAAAATCATTTTGGTTCATCCCTCAAATGAAAGCTATTTACAGTATTAAAGGCAGTTTAAAATATTCAACTTTCACAGAAGTGTAACCGTAACACTTAGGGCCAGATTTACTAAACAGGGCAAATTAGGGTTAGAGCGCAATTCCATAAAAGCGCCGATGGGAGGGAAAATTCTGCGTGTGATTTACTGACAATGCACACATTAAAGAAAACAGACACAGCCAGATCATTTCCATAATGACCAGCGCAATCTACCAAGAGCAGTGCAAATTACCGCCTGCTTTAAGACATGCTTTTTGGGGCGTTAAATAATGGCGCAAATACCAGTAATTTGACGAGCGCAAACGTTAGTAAATCTCGTTGCGTAATTAATTTTAATACTCTCCTCCCATAAATTTTGCGTCTGAAAGGGAAACTCCTGCAAATGCATATTCAATAAGGTCAGGCGCAAAAATAACTGTGTCCACACCTTTTCAGCGCTAATTCTTCACTGCACGTCTTTAGTAAATCCTGACAGTACTGTTTTAACGCCAAAAGACGGTTTGCGCTGGCGCAAGCTGTTAGTAAATATGGCCCTTGATATTTTTTCTGCTTTCAATGACAGTTTTTTTTCTTGAGCATATCTACCAAAAATCCATTCGTTTTCAAGATTTTAACCCTTTAAATGTCAGTTTGTTTATATAATAACCCTGTTGCTTTTATGGAAAAACACACACACACAGTATCACACAATTTCCAAATACTAAATGCTGATTATGTTTTATTTTTTTTTTATTTTAAAGTATTTTTACAAACCAATGATTAGAAACAAAAATAATTTTACTGCATTATAATTTTTTGTGCAGTGTCAGATCTTTTGGCAAAATGATGCCATCAGGTGGAAAATAGTAAAATTAGTAAATAGCAGATATTTTTAAGACTATTAATAAAGAATGTATGATTTTGTGCTTAAATGTTTCAATAGGGACATTTTGTCGTTAAGGTCCTCAGTGTAACTATTTTTTGTACCTAATGTAAAATAGATTTATGAAGGGAGGACGAAGCATTAAAATTCTAATAAAAATACACATTTTTGGTCAATTTTATGCTGTTTGCATTAACACAAACAAAGAAAAAAAAGTCTCTTCTGCACCCCAAGGCTGCATTTATTTGATCAAAAATACAGTAAAAGCAAAAGTATTGTAAAATATTACAAATATATAAAAAAATATATATTTTAATATATTATAAAATGTAATTTATTCCTTTAGAAATCATTCTAAAATGCTGATTTGCTGCTCAAGAAACATTTCTTATTATCCATTATATTTCTGTGGAAATGTGGTACTTTTTTCCCAGTCACTTTACTGTCACTGATCAATTTGATGCATCATTAATTAATAAAAGTGTACATTTCATTTAAAAAATATTACTGACCCCAAACACTAGTGTATATTAAACATTACTACCCTTGTTTGTGAAAATCTTTTACATTTCTAATCATGTCTGTCCATAGGGAGTGTTTTCGGTGACCTGTCCGCACCCTGACATCTTCTTGGTTGCTCGGATAGAGAAGATCTTACAGGGTGGAATTGCACATTGTGCCGAGCCTTATATGAAGAACTCAGACTCTGCTAAGGTACTTTTGCTGTGTGTGTATGATATCACTTTTAGGCCTCTGGAAAAAGCCAAAAAATGTAGATAAATCCAGATGTTGGCGAGTGTTTTTAAAGCTCTCAGGTTTCTGGATCAGACACTCAGATATACTAGCCCTTCTCTGCCTAGAGACCTGTCATGCTCTTTCCATTCTGGGTGTGTTATAGTAATATAATTCAGATACAAATAATGTGAAAGGCTTTTGACAGTGCCACTTCAAATGGCATGTTTTGCAAACCTAATTACGGAGCTGCATTTCTTTAAAAGTACAATTCTTTTCTTTCCTCTCTCCTCAGGCTGCTCAAAAGGTTTTAAAGAACGCTAAGATGGCCTGCAGCCGGCTGGGTCAGTACCGAATGCCGTTTGCATGGGCCGCTAGGTGAGACACAATGACTTTTAATGAGAAAAAACTCTTGAAAGTCACACAAAGAGGGTGGAAGTCACTGAGAAGATTACGGTGCAGACATTTACATGCCGTAAGCAGGGCAGTCCTGAATGAGAGATTGTGGAGAATGTGAATAATTGTCACATTTTATCCCAAAATCTAAAGAAATAAGAAATTATATTTTGCATAAAGAAATTATTAACCCTATTTTTAAGGCCAAATTTACGTTATAATATTATTAGACTACTGCTTAAATTGTAAAGTATAATTTTTAATTATACAATGTGGAAGTATTTATTGTTGTGAATTTAGTTTAATAATAATAATAATGTAAATAAAACAAAATGCATCTCGACAGGAATTTCGTTTTTGGTTGGAAGACAGTGGATAGTAACCCAAAAGTTGAAAACCACACAAAGTGATCATGACAATAATTTATACAATCGCAGTTCATAAATCAATGTCTTCTAAAGTGAAACAATAGGTGTGTTTGAGAAAAATACTAATATTTTAAAAGTTCTGTTTATGAACGCACGTATGATATTTGGCTGGAATCAGTGGCTTATAGTTTAAAATATTATTTTTCTCACATACACCTGTTATTACTTTTTAGAAAACATTTTTTAAGGTGAAGATTTGGATTTGATTGTCATTAAAATGTCACAATGCTTAAAAACGGTAAATCTTAAAATAGGCTTCATTGCCATTTACAGTAAATGCAAAATACTTTTTTTTTTTTTTTTTTAATTTGGAGAAAAATACAGTGTGACGTGGACATTTTTTTGTATGATTCACATGCTCTTCTCCATGATTTGATTATAGTTTGTACTAGGGCTGGGCGATATATCTCATGCGATATGCGCGCGCATCTCGTCAGTAAAGCCGGTTCCGTGATTAGCGGTAAATCTCCATCACCTGTTTTCAAATGGAGCGGTATTTAATACACAGAGCCGTAGTTCACTGACAAGCTACGCAATATCGCGTTCATTATTGAAGGCGATTCATCTGCGATATTGAACGCGATTTTGCGTGGCTTGTCAGTGAACTACGGCTCTGTGTATTAAACGCCGCTCCATTTGAAAACAGGTGATGGAGATTTACCGCTAATCAAGGAGCCGGTTTTACTGACGAGATGCGCATGCATATCGCGCGAGATATATCGCCCAGCCCTAGTTTGTACGCACAAAATGTACATAAACATTTTTTAAACATCTCTTAAATAAGTCTCATTTATCACCTGCTTTCTGTGATCAGTAATAATGCATTTATGCATTATATAATAATGGATTAATTTCAGCAGCTGAATATTGTGAATCTTTTAAAATGTAATTATGTGTGGCACAGTGCATATAGTGCCTGGTCAAGTTGGATGATGGGTAGTATGAAAATAAGATAAATAAGTTTTTGCACTGAAACATCACATGCTAAAGGTCGAAACTATCCAGTGACTTTCAGCCTGAGTGTGTGGGATTTCAGTTTTACTGTAAAAGCAACACAAGTCGACTCAATAATGTTCAGCAAATAATTGTATAACCATTTTTGTTCCTGTTTTGTTCTAGTAAAGGGTGTTGGTTGTAGTTTTTAAGCCATACCATTAGGTTTATCTTTCCAATGGGATGTTACAGATGAGCTGGGCAGGATGTGTGTGTCTGTGTGTGCTGTTATCTCTTTCACCCGAGTGGAAAACTGGCATAACACAGCAGCAGGATGAGCTTTGTGTCTGTTTCTCAGGCCCCTGTTTAAGGACGCCTCTGGGACGGTGGACAAGAGCGCTCGATTCTCAGCTCTCTACAGGCAGGACGGCAACAAGCTCTCCAACGAGGACATGTTCAGGCTGCTCGCAGACTTCAGGAAGTCAGTTCTACAGTCATACGCTCCAATAATAACACTCTGTAGTGTTTCAGGTGTTTAGTGTTTGTATGACCTGCAGAATGATGTTGTACACACTCACAAGAAAGATCGGATTGTTTTTCTCTCTTCTGTCAGGGGTGTTGATATTTTAGAAACAGAATAGCCTCTCTTCGTCTCCGTCAGGCGCTCACACTTGTTTGTTTTCCCTCCTCCGTGCTTTCTCTTCTCTCAGGCCAGAAAAGATGGCCAAGTTGCCTGTGATTCTGGGTAATTTGGATGTTACGGTTGATAACGTCGCACCAGATCTGACTAGTAAGGCTTTCATATGCATTGCTAAATGTCTGACTGCATCAAACACATTTTTAATGTTTGAATTGACTGGTTAATCTCTTTCTCCTTCCACTCTATGTGTGTGTGCAGATTGCGTCACGCCCTCCTATCTTCCTCTTCGTCAGACAGAAGTCGCAGACTGGAGCAGGATGGTGTTTGAGGTGGAGGAGTTTGTGCCGTCTATCGCCAAATGCTCCCAGCCTTTCACAATTTACAACAACCACCTGTACGTGTATCCACGACATCTCAAATACGACAGCCAGAAGAGCTTCACCAAGGTAAACCGATGCTAAATTACTTAACTCACAGCCCAGACTTTCTTTCTATAGAGCAGGGGTGTCAAACTTCTGGAGGGCCATAGTCCTATTGAGTTTATTTTACCTCAGAAGTCAGATATCAGAGCTGGAAATGATGCCACGCCTGAATCAAAGTCAAACCGAGATGGACGCCTCCATTGTTAGCAATACCAACAATGCAAAAAATGATTTTCTTACTTAGTATTTTTGTCTTGTTTTCTAGTATAAATATCTAAACATTCTTGAATCATCATCTAAACAATTCAAGAATCATCATCATTCTTGACAAGTAAAATGACTTAAGATATTAAGTCTTGTTTTCTAAAACACATGATCAAAATTTAGTTAGTTTTTGCTTAAATCAAGCAAAAATATCTGCCAGTGGCGTAAGAAAAATAATCTTAATTCAAAGGCAAAACAAGATTATTTTTCTTGCCCCATTGGCAGATATTTTTGCTTGTTTTAAGCAAAAACTAACAAAATTTGGATCATTTTTTTCAGAAAACAAGACAAGACGTCTTACGTCATATTACTTGTAAAATAAATGCATCTTGATTCAATAATTTTTTGATATTTATACTAGAAAACAAGACAAAAATACTAAGTAAGAAAAACATTTTTTGCAGTGAATCGATAAAACCAAATAAAAAGCTGTGTTTTGCACAGATAATGCTGAATTATCATGTGCACAAGATAGAGGTTGGATAGTACTATGTGCACCACTTGAGATACAGACAAACAGAAATGCTAATAAACAATATATTACTGCCGTTTCACAAATCAGCATGTTGACATGCTGAGTAGCCTTTTGGGATTCTGAAGTCAGGGTTGTTGTGGTTCGTTAGAACTCTGACTTGAGGAGACGTTCCAGTTAGAAGTTTCTACTGGGAACTGGAATTTCCGACTTCCGACTTCAAATGGAACGCAGTATTAGTTCTAACCCTGCTGCAACACATAAAATAAGCCTTAAGGACTTCATTAGCTGCATGCATTTAATTAAGGTTGAAGCTTAACTCTCCAGGAGCTGAGTTTCACACCCTGCTATAGAGAATTATGGGAAATTGATCTGAACAAACATTCTTTTCAACATGTAAACATATGCAGTGGAATCTACAGGCTTTAACAAGTGTAATGAGGCATTAGGAAAATTTGAAAAGTTAAAAAATAATCGAACACTAGTGCTTTTTTGTTGTTATCAAACAAGAAGAGGGAAGGAATTTTATGTACCTCAAGAATAAATCAGTCATTGCCAAAAAACTTCAAGTATGCAATGGAGGGCTACATCCAAAACACTAATTTGGTTTAAATACAGGATGGAGGGACCAGCTTCAGACGTTCATCCAGACAATGTGCTATAACAGGGATTCCCAAACTGTTTTGTCAGTTGGACCACATTGATCTAAAATATTTACTTAAAGGCCCCTGAGATTTTAAGTTAATATTTCAATAATGTAACAATAATTTGACAATACAGTCACATGGTTAATGATGACATGACATGCAGCTAAACAGTTTTTAAGTGTTTATTTTTGATATTTATTCTGATTTTATTTAACATTTGTATGATTTAAATCATACAATGAATCCCCTCCAGTTCACTTGTAAAAAAGTAATTTATTTAAAAGACATTTATTTTATAAGTAGTATCGTTCAAATCTATTAACATATTTACTCATATATCGCTAGAGACTTGTACTTCCACACAATTAAAGTGCATTAAGTAGAAAACTAGTTGTTCCAATTTAGCAGACTTTAAGTATACAAGTTTAGTATACTAAAAGTACAATTGCAGGGGATTTTTATTAGGTACATAAATATGCAAATGTATTTGTAGTATACTTAGCATTGCATAAATGTATTTCAAATACATTTTTGTATATTTATTTTTCATCAGAGTTCCCTTGGGAATCCCCGTTTGGGAAACTATGCACTGTAGTATCATATAATTGTTCCAGACACAGTGTTTTACCAATAGATTCTGTAAAATTCTGTTTAAAACTCACAGGACTCATGTAGCAAATGTATGTGGGACAATATGATGGACAAGTACAGTTGCTAAAGTTGGATTAGTAAGATCAGTGTTTTTTTTTTTAGGCTGGTGCTCAGTGAAGTGTTAGTTGAATGTATTTCATGTTCATGTCTCTTGTGGTTCCAGGCCAGAAACATTGCTCTTTGTCTAGAATTCAGAGATTCGGATGAAGAGGACGCTCTCCCACTAAAGGTAAAGTCAAACACAAACGCTCAAGTCAATGCTCAGATTGATTTTACCTCAGAACAGGCGACAGAAATAAGCCACATGTTGCCATATGACAGGTTTAATATATATGCTTACTTTCAAGAGTTTCAAGAGGTCAGGTCAGGTAAGGTAGATAAATTAATTGAATTAAATTTGATTTGAAATTAATACTTAATACTATTAAATTGATCAAGAGTGACAGCAAAGACTTTTACATTGTTAGAAAACAAAACAGAACAAAAACATTTTAAATATTTTTGAGCTTTCTATTCATCAAAGAATCCAGAAAAAATGTACCTCAGTTTCCACACAAAATATTAATTCAACTATTTTCAACATTTATAACAAGAAATATTCTTTGAGCGGCAGATCAGCATGTTAGAATGATTTCTGAAGGATCACTTGACACTGAAAATTCAGCTTTGCATCATCATTACATTGTAAAATATATTTAAAAAAAAAAATAATGCCACCTTGTTGAGCTTAAGAGACTTCTTTCAAAAACATTATAAATCATACCGAACCTAAACTTTCACTAGGTGATTATATTTTGTGTAACTGTAAGTGATCCTGTAGTTGTCCGCTCTGTTTTTTCAGTGTATATACGGGCGTCCAGGAGGGCCTCTGTTCTGTAAGAAAGCGTTTGCTGCAGTCTTACACCACCAACAGAGCCCAGAGTTTTATGAAGAGGTGAGACGTTTGAGCTCTACATCTCTACATTGTGTGTTTGCAGTGCTTATGGTCAAACTGTTGTGTTGTCTGTGTGAGTTAACGCTTGTTTTTAACGTGTCCAGTTTAAGATAGAGTTGCCAGCTCAGCTGACGGACAGACATCATCTTCTGTTTACTCTCTATCACATCAGCTGTGACAGCAACAGCAAAGCCAGCACAAAGAGACGAGAACAGGTGGAGACACAAGGTGAGACACACACTCACATACGACCTTCTGAAAGCAGCCTTAACCACTGGATTCAAAATACACAGTGAAAGAGTAAAAGGAGAATCAATATTTAGATCTATTATTACTAATTAAACACAATGTATGGGCTGCATACATTGGCATTTCCAGAGACCGCTGTTTTTTTGCTAAGTACCATTCTACCCACTCATTCTATTTCTGCGTTGTGTTGTTGTTTGTCTGTGTGTGTGTGTGTGTGTGTGTGTGTGTGTGTGTGTGTGTGTGTGTGTGTGTGTGTGTAGTGGGTTATGCGTGGCTCCCCTTGCTGAAGGATGGCAGAGTCATCATGAATGAACAGCAGGTGGCAGTGGCTGCAAACCTGCCATCAGGTTACCTGAGTTACCAAGACAACAGCAGCAAGGTGAGAGATTATATTAATATTAATTATGTTTTTGTTTTGTTTGTTTGTTTTTTGTGGTGTTTTGTTTTGTGTGTTTGAGTATGTGTTTTGTTGTTGTTGTTGTTGTTTTATTTGTGGCTGTGTGTTGTGTTTTTCATTTAGTTGTATTATATTGTTTTGTTTTGTTTGTAGTGTTATCTTTGTGTGTGTGTGTGTGTGTGTGTGTGTGTGTGGATGCATGTGTTTTTGTTTTGTTGTAATATGTTGTTTTGGTTTTTTGTTGTTGTTTTTTGTTGTTGTTGTCATATTGTGTTGTTTTTGTTGTTGTTTTATGTTGCTTTATGTTGTTTTGTATTTTGGTGTGTTTTTTGTTGTTTTGTTTTGTAACGTTGTGTTATTTTTTGTATCTTGTCATGTTTTGTTTTGTTGTTGTATTGAGTTGAATCGAGATGTGTTGGGTTAAGTTGTTAAGGGGTGAATTAGAAATGTGTTGCAAAATTCACCATTGAAGTATACAGGTACATGGACTTGGATTTTGACCTGAAATGCATGAAAATTCATGTTTAGAGGCCTAAACCAACTAACAATGGGATTCCCAAAATGTTTTGTCAACTGAACCCCTAAAATATTTACTTATTACTTATATTCCCTGAGATTTTTAATTAATATTTCGGTAACACTTCAGCATAGGGACCAGTTCTCACTATTAACTATATTATAGCATATTATAGCATATAATAGCATTAATATATTATATTATAGCATTGTTATAGCATATAGCTTATTAGTAGGCCTATTATTAACATATTGGCTGTTTATTAGTGCTTATAAAACACATATTTTGCATGACCAGTTTCTATATCCCTAATCCTAAACTTAGCAGCTACCTTACTAACTATTAATAAGCAGCAAATTAGGAGTTTAGTGAGGCAAAAGTCGTAGTTAATGGTTTATTAATAGCGAAAATTGGACCTTAAAGTGTGACCAATATTTCAATAGTTTATCAACACATTCGCATGTTCATGGTTGTTAACATGTTCACTGACATGTTGTTTAATGGTCATATGACACAGAGGTAAACAAATACATTTTTTGATGTATTTATTTTCATTTTACATTTTTAATATTAAATTTAAAACTTTTCATCAACCTCAAAAACATCCCTCACAAACCCCCAGGGGTTCATGAACCTGGTTTGGGAAGCCCTGGTTTGAAGACACTAGCTGCTGAAGGCCCATTCAGATCCATGTTTCCTGTGCATTAATTAAATATTCGTGTGTGTGTGTGTGTGTGTGTGTGTGTGTTACAGCAGCACACTGGTCAAGAGGTGAAGTGGGTGGATGGTGGGAGGCCGCTGCTCAAAGTCTCCACACAGCTGGTGTCCACTGTATACACACAGGTATGAAGTGTCCACCTGCACATCTCAGGTCAGAATTTTCACATAGTAATCAGATACAAAATGTGATATTAAGCGTTCACTAATTCTTATTTTTTAACTTTTCTTTCTCACCAGGATCAACATCTGCATAACTTCTTCCATCACTGCCAGAGCATTGAATCCACAGGCCAGTCAGGAGGAGAACTGATCAAATACCTGAAGGTACTTGTTGACTTGTTCATTCTTCCTGAGGATGTGTAAGGCCTGGAGGTGTATGTTCAGTCTGCATTAGCGGGAGTTTCTCACCCATCTCATCCTGAGATCACAGTTCAATCTCTCTCATCCTCTGTAGAGTCTGCATGCCATGGAGGCTCATGTGATGGTGAAGTTCCTCCCCACCATACTGAACCAGCTCTTTCGTGTGCTCACCATCTCCGGTCAGGATGATGTTGCTGTGAACGTCACCAGGTCTGTGCTGAGCAGCTTTTACCTTGGTTAATACACAGTATGGTTAATACACTATTATGTTTTTTTATTATTATTTTGAATTAATTTTTATTTTTATATATTTTTTATTTATTTTTATATTTAGTTTTCATTTTCATTTAAGTTTTATTTTTAGTAATTTTATGTATGTTTGTGTTTTTTTCCATATAATACGTGTTTTTTTAAAAATATAAATTCAAGTTCAATTTATTTTTATTTCTGTTTCAGTTTTATTTCCAGTAAGTAATTTTAGTGCTTCATCTTAAACATATTTTGTTTATTTGCCAAGACAACATTTCTCATTTTCGCTTAAAGTTTTTCCATCTAATATTGTTTTGTTTTGTTTTTTGTTTTGTTTGGTTTTGTTTTTGTTTTTCGTTTTGTTTTGTTTTTTTCATTTCATTTCGTTTTTTGTTTTACAAAAATGTTTTGGCTTTAGTCAATGATAATAACCCTGGTACTCATTTCGTCTCTTGTCTCGTAAGGGTCATGATTCATGTCGTGGCTCAGTGTCATGAAGAGGCTCTGGAGCATCACTTGCGTTCTTATGTAAAGGTGAGCTGCATCATGATACATCACTCCTTTACCTTTGTGATGTAAAACATGTCATTTTGATTATAACCCTGTGTAATCTACATTCTCGTGTTCCTGTGTTTTGTTTTTGAGTAGTACGTTTTGAAGGCTGAGACAAACTTAGCCAATGGTAAGACTGTCCATGAAGAACTGGCAAAAGCCATGACCACCATCCTGAAACCTTCCACCGACTTCCTCACCAGCAACAAACTGCTGAAGGTACAACCAATGAATCAGATCCAACATCCCTCACAATAAAGTAGACTTCAAGTTTATTTTATAAACTAAACTTACAGTAAGTTTAAGTATATTTTTTAAGTTTACATTATGTAGTAAGTATGTATACTAAAATCAGTGTACTAGTAGTATACTTGCATATGTTATAGGTACTGTATATTCTCTTGAATCTGTGCTCTTTCTCCTTTAGTACTCCTGGTATTTCTTTGAGGTTTTAGTCAAGTCTATGGCTCAGTACCTGATTGAGACGGGCAAGGCCAAGGTGAGGATGGGTAACGTCACAGCATATTCTTGCATGGGCAAACACCACTTCAAAATCTAGTTTATTTCTGAACTTATAACTAAAATATCCCCCGTGATTTGACTCTTGCCTTGTCCTTTAGGTGTCTAGGAACCAGCGTTTCTCAGCTTCATTCTATCACTCCGTGGAGACCTTGGTGACCATGCTGATGCCTCATATCACACAGAAATACAAAGACAACCTGGACGCAACTCGAAACGCCAATCACAGCCTTGCTGTCTTCATCAAGGTGAGCCAAGGTGTTGCCGAAAGTCATTCCTTTTGTTTTGATTTTATTTATACTGTAGTTGCAGCAAAACTATTGGTGATATATTCCAGCAAAATGTACTTCATCAATAGCAGCTTACTTCTGAATTTGGTTCACATCAACCACAAACCAAATTACACTTCTCACAAAAGCACTCAAGTGTGTTTATGTGAAGCACTCAATAGCTCGGATTTCACAACCTTATGGTAAAACGAACCTGGATCTGAATAACCCAGTAACCCTAACAGACTGCTTATCATCTCAGAGTAATAAGTTGCACATTTGTTTGAGGCTGTGTTATTTTTCCGTTTTCATTTTAATTTAAGTTGTTTTACATTTCTATTTAGCTTTAGTTTTACATTAGTTTTGGTTTTAGTTAACAGTAACAACACTGGTTTGAAGATAAGACACATCAGGTGTCTTGAATCATCAGTCAGTAAACTCAACCATGCTTTGTTTTCACCAGCGCTGTTTCACCTTCATGGACAGAGGGTTTGTCTTCAAACAGATCAACAACTACATCAACTGCTTCATGCCCGGAGACGCAAAAGTAATTTGCTTCTGCTTTTAAATCTCTATTTACAACCGAATATGAGATTTGGGTGTTTCTTTTTTCAAATATATATTCCATCGCAACAAAATTTCCCATGGTGCAGTCTTATGCCCATCTCTCTGTTTATTTCTCACTCAGACGCTGTATGAGTTTAAGTTTGAGTTTCTGAAGGTGGTCTGTAATCATGAGCACTACATTCCTCTCAATCTGCCCATGCCGTTCGGAAAGGGCCGAATCCAGCGCTTTCAAGGTGATCCATCATCAAAGAGAAGAGCAGACACACACTTATAGTCAAATAATTTTTTTAATATAGGTTGCGTGGGACTGAATCAAAGGCTGATATATCTCAGTTTTTAACATAATTAATATATTTTATTATGGCCTCCAAAATAGTTGTCTTCCTCTAAGCCAATGGTTCTCAACCAGAAGCCTTCAGCAAACATCCTAAGGGGGCATCAAGATGACTTAAAGGGATAGTTCACCTTCAGTTGCTGGTCCCCATTGACTCGCATAGTGTTTTTTTCCATACTATGGAAGTCAATGGGGACCAGCCAACTGAAGGTGAACTATCCCTTTAAATGATCTAAAATAAGACAGAATGAGCATTAAAATAAGCAAAAACAGCTACAAATTAAGATATTTCTTATTTAAATTTTTTATGTGAAAAATCGAGATTCACAAGCTCTTGAAAATTTGTGATTATAGTCTTAAACTAGATAAAAAAGTTTGTCGAGACAAACTTTAAGTTGGCTTGAGAAAGCCGGACCAGAAAGTTTAAAAAAGTTTGAAAAGTATAAAAAAGTTAAAGAAGTTTAAAAAGTTTAAGTTGTAAAAGAGTAAAAAGTTTTTAGTTTGACGCTTTTCAGTCTGAAATAGTTTGAAGTTTAACATATTTTTAAAAGCTGAAAGTTTGATAGATAGATAGATAGATAGATAGATAGATAGATAGATAGATAGATAGATAGATAGATAGATAGATAGATAGATAGATAGATAGATAGATAGATAGATAGACAGACAGATAGAAAGATAGAGAGATAGACAGACAGATGGATACTGACTAGCATGTAGCAAGATTTGATATCATATTTATATTTTTAAATGTATCTTTTATATATTTTTTTACAAAATATATATATATATATATTTTTAAATGTTTTTTTATTTATCTGAAAGCCTTGAGATATATCTGAAAGCTAAATGAAGCCTCAAGTTGGTGTAGTTTTGAAGATTTCACTGTTTGAGCTCTGTTGAGAATCTCCATAGGGTTCAATAGGCCCATCTAGTGGCTGAAAATATAAATGCAATTTTTTGTCATTTTTCCAAACCAGATGGCCTCAGAGACACTCAGTGACCCAGTTCCTGATCGATATGTTTAAAGTAGAAATTGTGTCTTTGTTTTTTTTTTTGTTTTGTTTTTTTTTGGTGAAATTATGCATGCAAATATGCTAATTTCCATAAAAAATTCAGAATTTAAGGAAAATAAAATAAAATAAATCACCAAAAATAATAACAAAACCTACATAAATAATTAGTTTCTTTTTTTTTTTTTTAAATAGATAAAAAAAATTTCAGGACTGAAAAATTTTATTTTAACGTTGAAGGCCTTCGGGTCATTTGGACCCACGAGGGACACTTTTGTTATAGGTTCGGGAGGGATGGATGAGGGTTTAAACATGCCAAACTAACAATTTATTATTATTATTATTTATTTATTTATTTTTTATTTAGCCATTTTAGTTGTTTTATCTCTTTTGCTCTGAGTTTTAACCTGATTTCTTCATTTGTCAATAGGCCTACAATAGCCAAACTCTGCAAAATGGATCGTTCCATTAGTTTTAGCTGCTGAAATACTCATAATCAAATGATCTAAAAATGAATGTCATTCCAATTTTATATATGTATATATATATATATATATATATATATATTATAATAAGTTATTAATACATAATAATAATAATAACTAGAATGTACATTTCCTGAAGAAAATGTGAGTGGGTGCTTGCAGTGGCAAAACTCGCCACTCGGTTGCTAAGATGAAACTGCAAAGGCTTCTTGTCACTATGAATGATATAATCCAACTCCCATGCCTCTGTGACATTCAAAATGGAAGATATCCCTCTTTGGATTTTAGTTGCTAGGGTACTCTGTTTGGTTGCTAGGGAGTGGCTTGGCAGCTGCCAGTCATGAAACTCCGAAGGCTGCTTGTCAGTATGTATGACATAAACCAACTCCCATGCCTCTGTGACATTCAGAATGGAAGATATCCCTCTTTGGATTTTAGTTGCTAGGGTACTCTGTTTGGTTGCTATGGAGTTGCTTGGCAGCTGCCAATGATGAAACTGCAAAGGCTTCTTGTCACTATGAATGATATAAACCAACTCCCATTTCTCTGTGACATTCAGAATGGAAGATATCCCTCTTTGGATTTTAGTTGCTAGGGTACTCTGTTTGGTTGCTAGGGAGTGGCTTGGCAGCTGCCAGTCATGAAACTCCAAAGGCTGCTTGTCACTATGAATGATATAAACCAACTCCCATGCCTCTGTGAAATTCAGAATGGAAGATATCCCTCTTTGGATTTTAGTTGCTAGGGTACTCTGTTTGGTTGCTATGGAGTTGCTTGGCAGCTGGAAGATATCCCACCTCTTTGGATTTTAGTTGCTTTAGGGTACTCTGTTTGGTTGCTATGGAGTTGCTTGGCAGCTGCCAATGATGAAACTGCAAAGGCTTCTTGTCACTATGAATGATATAAACCAACTCCCATGCCTCTGTGACATTCAGAATGGAAGATATCCCTCTTTGGATTTTGGTTGCTAGGGTACTCTGTTTGGTTGCTATGGAGTTGCTTGGCAGCTGCCAATGATGAAACTGCAAAGGCTTCTTGTCACTATGAATGATATAAACCAACTCCCATGCCTCTGTGACATTCAGAATGGAAGATATCCCTCTTTGGATTTTAGTTGCTAGGGTACTCTGTTTGGTTGCTATGGAGTTGCTTGGCAGCTGCCAATGATGAAACTGCAAAGGCTTCTTGTCACTATGAATGATATAAACCAACTCCCATGCCTCTGTGACATTCAGAATGGAAGATATCCCTCTTTGGATTTTGGTTGCTAGGGTACTCTATTTGGTTGCTATGGAGTTGCTTGGCAGCTGCCAATGATGAAATTCCAAAGGCTTCTTGTCAGTATGAATGATATAATCCAACTCCCATGCCTCTGTGACATTCAGAATGGAAGATATCCCTCTTTGGATTTTAGTTGCTAGGGTACTCTGTTTGGTTGCTAGGGAGTGGCTTGGCAGCTGCCAATCATGAAACTCCAAAGGCTGCTTGTCAGTATGTATGACATAAACCAACTCCCATGCCTCTGTGACATTCAGAATTGAAGATATCCCTCTTTGGATTTTAGTTGCTAGGGTACTCTGTTTGGTTGCTAAGGTGCTCGACAATGGTTGCTAGGGAGGGGCTAGGAAGTGTTGAGGTGATTCATGATTGGCTGTTTGCTGCCCCGAGTCAAATGAGACCACCCTCATGTTTCTATGACAATTCAGTCCGGAGATATCCCTTTAATCTCTTTCAATGGATGTCTATGGAACTTGTTGCTAAGGTGTTAGGGCGTGGCTTGATAGCTTCACAATGATCCTGAGAGATTGATTGGTCGTCTGGGTAAAATGAGCCGCCCCCTTGTCTCTATGACACTGTGATCCAGAGCTATGTTCAATACAAAATCCCTATGCAGTTTACCATAGTAGGTGAAACGCATGCATTTCATGGGCCGTCCTGCTCCATAGTAAGCCAATGGGAAATTTTGGGCAGCTCCTGCCCCCCAGGGGTGCAACTTTTACCCCATTGTGAGGTATGTTCTTACAGAGCCTGCCAGCCTCTTCAAATGTGGCAAATCACAAGTTTCTGTGAAATCCTCGCTCTGAGCTATGACTCGTCAAAGTTTGTCGCAATGTTAAGTCAATGGGATTTTTGGGCCGCTTTTTCGCCCCTGGGGGCTGGCTGCCGTACCCGATCGCTTATAAAAGTCATAGCACACCATTCCCGAATAATCCGCACAATTTGACGCCTCATTCGTGGGTCTGTGACAAAAGCTGCGGGAGGAGTTACGCGCCAAACTTTCGGCGGAATAAAGAAGAAGAAAAAGAAAATAAGTATGACGAATAACAATAGTGAGTGCCTTGCATAAATGCAAGCACCCACTAATAAGTTTAAATAGCATTTCAGTAAGTTGGCTTTCTCAAGCCAACTTAATTAGTCTATATATCACATATTGTCTGATTTCTAGACTTGGAAATGTAATGCAAATTATTAAAATCTTGTATTTATTTATTTATAATGAGCATATGTTTTTCTAGTTATGCCAAGAAATTGTGAATACAAAATACTTTTAAAATGTTATCTTTAATTCTTAATAAGTAAATAATATAAATTTGTTTTGAACATTAGGGGCCTTGGAGTCAGAAAGGTTGAGAACAACTGCTCTAAAATACACTACTACTTTTTATAATATATTTATAGTAATTAATATTGTTTCCAAAAAGTAGTCCATACTTCGACTCATGCATATTCCAAGACTGAAATTTAGTCACATTCATTTAAAATATTTAAATGCATCATAGTCATGCAAGTGTGAAAAACAATTTATTTGATGTTTATTGTTTGAATGTGCACATGCTCTAAATTATGACAGAAATTGTATTTTTTTGGGTGGGCTATTCTGATATAAATCCTGTTTCTATGGTTATAATGCCTGTTGTTTCCATTCCTGTAGTTCAGGAGTGATGTTTTGTATTTTCGGTCCTGAACTCACATCCTTCTCTCTGTGTCTCTGTCAGATCTTCAGCTGGACTACTCTTTAACTGATGATTTCTGCAAGAATCACTTCCTGGTGGGGCTGTTGTTAAGGGAAGTGGGTGGAGGTCTGCAGGAGTTCAGAGACATCCGTCAGATCGCTGTACAGGTGCTGAGGAACCTGATGATCAAACACACCTTTGACGATCGCTACTCCTCCAAGGTGAATGAACACTGTAGTGTGTACTGTATTGTGTGTTATTTTGGTATGAACATGTGTTCTAAGAACACAACTGTGAATGTATTAAATATGAAGTGTGTGTTTTGTGTGTTTTTCAGGGTCAGCAGGCTCGCTTGGCCACGCTGTACCTGCCTCTGTTCAGTCTGCTGCTGGAAAACGTCCACAGGCTCAATATTAAAGATGTTCCTCCTGTCACCAACCAGACTAACATTGTAAGACTGACACCTAGTGTTTGTTTCAGTCTGCGCAGCCATAGAGAAGCACTTGCATGTACTACCAGAATGCAGGATAATTGCATGTTTAAAGGGATAGTTCGTCGAAAATGGCAATTCGGTCATCATTTACTTACTCTTATGTCATTCCAAACCTGGTTTAGTTTTTTCTGTAGAATGCCAAAGAAGATCTTTTTTTGAAAATGTCAGTAGTTTTTTCAAAGTCAAACAGAGTCAGAGCATTTCATTTACTAGATGACTTTCTATTTTTATTAAAACTGAGGATTTGCATTTTTTTTCTGATTTAAAGGGTCTTGATTCGTTTAGATTTAGATTTGATTCTTTGTTATTAAGAATACTCCAATGAAGTCATTGATAATAACTGATATTAATAAGAAATGTTTCTTGAGGAGGAAGTCAGCATGGTTTCTGAAGGATCATGTGACACTGAAGACTGGAGTAATGATGCTGAAAATTCAGTTTTGCATCACAGGAATAAATTATACTTTATATTAAAATAGAAAACAGTTCTTTTAGTTTGTAATAATATTTCACAATATAGACATACTTTTTAAAGTGTATGTGATCAAATAAATGCAGCCTTGTTGAGCATAAGAGACTTTTTTCAAAAACACCAAACAGTTTTACTAACTCCAAACTTAAAACATCCATTGAAAAAAGGTGAATATTAAATGATACATCTTGAGCTGTATCAATATCAGATTGTTTGAATTATTTGGTAACACTACAATAAGGTGTCATTTGTTAACATTTGTTAATGTATTCACTAACATGAACGAAGAATGAACAATACATTTATTACACTATTTATTAATCTTTGATAATGTTAGTTAATAAAAATACAGTTGTTAATTGTTAGTTCACAGTGCATTAACTAATGTTAACAAACACAACTTGCTATTTGTGATTAGTAAATGCTGAAATTAATATTAACTTAGATTATTAAATGATGTAGTATTGTTTATTCTTAGTTCATGTTAACTAATGTAGTTAACTAATGCTAACTAATGAACCAATTATTTTTATCAGAAAAATTTAGTTGCAAGTGTAGTTCTCAAAATAAAATTAAAAAGATTTGAACATATACAAACATGCTAACAAAATTGCAGTACAACGAGTGACCAAAATATAGTGAGTTTATTTGCTTTTGAAACCGACTTCTCTTTGTATTGTTTCAGAATGGCCGTGATGATCATGTCCTGATGACACCTACAAAAAATATGGCCAGTCCAGTGGACGGCAGCCTGCATAAAGAGGTGTTTGGAGTGATTTCAGGAACAGGTGAGACACAACGTCCTAACCAGTTTTACAGAAACAAGCAATTTGTTTGTGCTAATTGAAAATGCTTTGCAATATGGCGTAATCACAACTAGTCATCCTGTAAACTTCCAATTAAAACAAATAAGATTTTTGACTATTATTTCCTATATCAGGCTTTTCAGGGTTAAAATAATTATGTTCAGACAATTGTTCTATGAGGAATACGTTTGAGAGTGATTGTGTCGAGTATATTGATGCGTATTGTGTTTGTCAGTCTCTCCTCACACTCCAACCGTGAGCTCTGTACGGCACACTGACTCACGCAGCTCTCTAATCAGCACGGACTCTGGAAATGGCCTATCAGAGCGCAGCATTGACAAGCCACACCCCCTAGACAAGGTACTGCTCACATGACCTGTACACTATTAATAATGGACTGTTATCATGTTTTATGTTTATGTTCCACAGTGTGGGCGTGTGTAAGGTTGTATGTTTATCCTTGTATGAACAGCAGTGTTTGTGTGTGTGTGTGTGTGTGTGTGTGTGTGTGTTTGTGTGCTAACCTGTGGTTGTGTGTCTCCTGCTGTGGCTGCGTTCAGCGGGAGCGTTTCACTCGGCGTCACTCTGCCAGCGTGCTGCGTTTCTTTACTGACTCAGAGGAAACGCCGCTCTCTGCACGTCTCAAACGCCAGACCATGGACTTCTCTCTGCTGTCTACACCGTCTGAGCAGCACACACACCCTACACAAGTATTACATCAGTGCTGACCTCTGACCCCTGCCCTGCAGCCCTGCTATTACCACTCACCTCTGACCTCTTACCTTACACTGTCCCAGTCTGGTGTTTCTGTGTGAGCATGTGGCTTTACTGATCCTCTGTTCCCTTAGCTAGAAGATAATGATTGACAGTCTTAACAGAGTCATATTGCATTTTGTTTTCCCTGAGGGTCACTTATACAAGGGATAGTTCACCCAGAAATCATCATTTACTCACCCTCAAGTTCTAAGCTTGTGTGAGTAGTATAGCATCGTTCATAGCTCCAAAGAGTCTTTATTTTTATCATATTTCTAAAAGAAAAATACAGCTTTCCGATTCTGTCCGAAAACAGCCAAGCTCCTGGAGGCGCGCCGTGGGCGGAGCTAAAGAGTGACGAGCACTTGCGCCGATTGCCAACAAAACATTTGACATTTGATGCGGTTTCACTTTCCGTCTGCAGTTCTGAATCATGCCCAGGATCGTTCATCAACAAACACACTTGAGAACCTCCGTTGTTGCCCCAGAAAAACAAACTGCATCCACTGTTTACATAACGCTGGGTTCTTCGGGAAGCTGAACAAGGTTATCTTTCCCTCACAACCAAAAACACACTTCTTTAGAGACATTCTTCTCGAGCAAGTCCCTTTCAGTGCAGCCGAATGAAGTGCGTTGATGGGCACGCTCTCTTGCTCTCGCTCTGGTTGATGTGTGCGCGGGCGCGCTCTTCCGGGAGAAATGCCCATACAAGGAGTTCCACCCTTCATTACGTCACGAAGAGCCAAGCCCCCCCCCCTTAATATTAAGAAATGTGCATTGTGCACAAGTAGTACTCCAAATAAAGTTTCATTATAATTTTTATATCAGTAAGTCTCGAGCGATATGTCAGTAAATATGTTAATAGATTTGAGCTATACTTAGTATGAAATTCAAGGGCCAGTTTTACTAACAGCTTGCTCCAGCGCAAATTGTCTTTTGGCATTAAAATAGTACTGTCAGGATTTAAAAACGCGCAGTGAAGAATTAGCGCTGCAAAGGCGTGGACAGTTATTTTTGCGCCTGAACTTATTGAATATGCATTTGTAGGAGTTTCCCTTTCAGATGCAAAATTTACGGGAGGAGAGTATTCAAATGAATCACGCAACGCGATTTTACTAACGTTTTCGCCTGTCAAATTACTGGTATTTGCACCATTATTTAATGCCCCAAAAAAGCATGTCTTAAACTATTTTGCACTTGAAATGGCTACAATTATTGTTGCAAGGAGGAGGCACCGCAGAGAACAGAGAGATGAGAGGATTTTCAGCGTACTGTGGCTTCTTTATTTCTTTATTCTTTATTTGCGACTGCTCTAATGTGCACTGCGCTTGGTATATTGTGTTGGTCGATATGTAAATGAGATGTTGCGTCTGTGTTGTTTAATTTGCGCGTTGTTAGTAAATCACCCGCAGAAATTTCCACGCCCATTGGCGCTGTTTTGGAATTACACTCTCACGCTAATTAAATTTGTAAAACTGGCCCCAAATATGTTACCAACATTCTTCAAAATATCTTGTTTTGTGTTCAACAGAAGGCAGGCCTTTTTTTGCAGCTGTACCTTTAAGACTTTGATATGTAAATAATCTTTCAGTTTTTCAGCTTTAGAATTTTGAAAACTGAATGAAACAGAAATTTTGTGAATGTGTTAAATTATTTTGTTAAATACATTTAACATTCGTTTTACATCCCTGTTATATGATATTATTATATTTCACTAACACCTAGCTTTAAAACTCCTACTCAAATGGAAATAGCTGCCCTCAAAATACTATGACAGTCTGCTCATATTTTTTATTCATACACACATTTCTGGACAGGAAACAATAACACTTTTAATAAATTCTGGGTTTGTTACAGAAAGAAAACACACACCTCTAAATTCACTAATGGCACCAAACTGCTTCATGATTCATCAGTGATCAGTTTATATTCAGAGTCAGGCATGTGAGTTTATGATGTTATTGAATATTAACGTAGTTTGTAAAATTAGTTCATTATTTTACAGCATTATGACATCATTTCAAGGAGATTTATGTTCTTTGATTTTGATTATTAAATCAGGTTTATAGCAGGTGTTAACAGTGATTAATGTTTTAAGTACTAATGTAAATGAAGGACGGGGTTGGGTGAAGTTGCTATAAACCAATTAAGCTCATTTGATTAGAGAGAATAATGACCCCGCCCCTCTCCTGTCAATCACTGTGTCACACCCCCCCACCACACAACACACTACACCACACCCACCATTTGAGGCGCTATAGGGCCCCCCTGCACCCACCCACCACAGCCCTGCAGGGGACCCAGTACTTACAACAAGAGAAAAAACTCCCTAGAGTCATTTAGAACATTCAGCAACTGAAGATCAAAGATTCCGAACATTCTCTCTGTCATTGTGATGTCATCGGATCAACTGTAAATTCTGCATGTGTGACTCTTGCAGAATCTTCAGACGCAGTGTTTTACTTACCAGGTTACATTGGCAGTCGGCTTCACCAGCACACTGGGTTTATAGGGGCTCGTGTATTTAAAGGTACATGGGTGAATCAGCACTGAGAGCCACATGGAAACACATGAAGCTGAAAGTACTGGGGCCCCCTGCAGGGCTGTGGTGGGCAGATGCAGGGGGGCCCTATAGCGCCCCAAATGGTGGGTGCGGTGTAGTGTGTTGTGTGGTGGGGGGGTGTGACACAGTGATTGACAGGAGAGGGGCGGGTCGTTATTCTGTCTAATCAATTGAGCTTTAATGGTTTATAGCAACCCCACCCGATCCCGCCCTTCATTTACATTAATACTTGTTAATCACTGTTAATACCTGCTATAAACCCGATTTAATAATCAAAATCAAAGAACATAAATCTCTTTGAAATTATGCCGTAATAGGTTTAAAACAATGAACAAAAGTGAACAATGAATGAAGTTTACAAAGCACATTAGTATTCAACGGCGTAATAAACTCACAGAACTAAAACTGAATGATTTTGTGTTGTCTTGATTTAAGCATTTCAGTATGGTGAAATAAATCAGACCTGAACTGAAGCTTCATATAAAGTGATCGCTAATGAATCGCACAGCAGTTGTGTGGAGCTTGGTGCCATTATTCAATTTTCAAAGCGTTTGTTTAGTAATAAACTTCTCATTTATTAACAGTGTTATTGTGTCCTGCGTTATAAATGTGTATAATAATAAAAATATGTGCAGGATGTTGGGAACGCTGTCCATTAGAGGCTTTTGAAACCATCATTTGAGTGAAAAAATGCTTCAAAATAGCATTTGCTATTTGATATGTGCATTTAACACAAAAGCATTTAACAAAATTTGACAATATTACTGTTTTTTTAGCTTTAAAAAAGAGTAAAGCTCAGAAATAAATGTGTATATAATTGTGTAAAAAAATTACATTTTAAAATTGTAATTTTTAAAAATTTTAATTAAAAAACTTAAATTTTCATAGAAACAGATATTCATAGTCATGTTCCATATACAGTATGCAGAATTTACTTTATACTTCTGTTTTTTTGTTTGTTTGTTTTTTTTTCTGTTGCAAAAAAACAACAACTGCATTTTAATTGCAGTCACACCAGAACACCTTCCATTATCCTCTTGTTATCTAATTCAGCCAGGTGCATTAGTTGCACATTATTTAGATATGGATGTTGAATGAAGTACTTTAATGGTGACTAAGGGTCAGATTTACTAAACAAGGCAAATTAGCGTTTCCATAAAAGCGCTGATTGGAGGGGAAAATTCTGTGTGTGATTTACTGACAATGTGCACATTAAAGAAAACAGCCAGATCATTTCCATAATGACCAGCACAATCTACCAAGAGAAGAGCAAATTACTGCCTGCTTTAAAGGGATAGTTCACTTTGAAATTAAAATTTGTTATCTGTCAGCTTACCCCAAGGGCATCCAAGATGTAGGTGTCTTTTTTTCTTCAGTAGATCCAATTTTGATATTTTTAGGTCAAACCGTTCTAGTCTGTCAGTCATATAATGGCAGGTATAGGTCACGAGCAAGAGGGAAAAGAACATGCACAGAGAAACGCAATTAAACGCATTCCCCACTGCACTACACATTGATGGCCCACACGCAAACAGCGGTTTGTGTGAGAAAATGAACATTTATATCATTTTTACCTTCTTGTTGATAAGTGATCTGAGTGCGCACGCATCCGTGTGACGTGTGTGCGCGCGTCTGGCTTAGTTCCAAGCGTTGAAAGCGCGTGAAGTGATTCACACGTATACGTCACTCATTGTTTACACAGAGATTTCTCAGAAGTGTTACCTTTCACCGTGAAGATCTAAACATATTTTACGTACAGGACATCGCAATGGAAGATTATCTTGACGTCTTACCTACAATCTCTGTTCTGTGTAAACAATGAGTGATGTATACGCACAAGAGATCACTTACGTGCCTGTGCTACAGACTGCTGGCCAGAGCGCACACAGCCACATAATTGATGGGCACAAGGTTACACTCAGATCACTTGGACATGGTTGTGTACAAGAGGTAAAAAACGATATAAATACTGTTCGTTTTCTCACACAAACCGTTCGTTTCGTGTCTTAGGCCATCAATGTGTAGTTACAATGGGGAATTGTTTAATTTGGACTCCTCTGTGCGTGTTCTTTTTCCCTCTTATAGAGACAGTGACCTATACCTGCCATTATATGACTGACAGACTAGAACGGTTTGACCTAAAAATATAAAAATTGGATCTACTGAAGAAAAAAAGACACCTACATCTTGGATGCCCTTGGGGTAAGCTGATAGATATCAAATTTTAATTTCAAAGTGAACTATCCCTTTAAGACATGCTTTTTTTGGGCGTTAAATAATGTCACAAATACCAGTAATTTGACGAGCGCAAATGTTAATAAATCACGTTGCCTGATTCATTTGAATACTCTCCTCCCATAAATTTTGCATCTGAAAGGAAAGCTCCTACAAATGCATATTCAGTAAGGTCAGGTGCAAAAATAACTGTGTCCATGCCTTTTCAGCACTAGTTCTTCACTGCGCGTCTTTAGTAAATCCTGACAGTACTATTTTGACACCAAAAGACGGTTTGAGCTGGTGCAAGCTATTAGTAAATCTGGCCCTAAATATTTAGGATTTTTTTTGTTTTTTGTTTTTTTTGGACTGCAAGTTTTGCAAGTTAGCGTCTGTTTAAGTAATACATCTAATTCTGTGTCATGATATGACCTTTTTAAGATATCTACCAGTGGAGAGCAGACATTTCTGTCAGCACGTCTATATTTTATAGACATAACTGGCTAGATCTTGTGCCTAAATCCACAGCTGATGCTTCCAGTCACAGGAAGCTGAGTCAGTAAATCTGTTGACTGCAGGAATGCTGTGGCACACTGAATGATCTCTCTTTGATATTATTTCCTTTTGTTGCATTTCAATTAGTACAAAAACAGCCCTTCAGTCTCCATCTCTGTATCCGCATGATAGATTACGTAAATAATCAGATGCAGTATTTTGCGGTTTTCATAGTTTCCACACCCTGCTGTCTCAGTGAGGATCTGCTGGCAGGGGAACATGGGAAATATTCTGGCCAGTGCTGTTCTATGGTAGATACATTAGCACATTAGTGTAGACCAGTGTGTGTGTGTGTGTGTGTAAGAGAGAGCTGCTTTCCTCCCTGTCTTTGACGTCCTGTAGGGAAAGAGCAGGGATTGGTCGTTTTGAGTGTGTGCAGTGCATTACTGTTACTATATCATGGTCCTTTTGTGTGTGTACAAACATGCCATTTATGAGAGTGTGCATGTGATTTGAGGTGGATGTGTGTGTTAGTAAAAGTGCATGTGTGTGTGAGTGCTTATAATTGCCTGAGTGTGTATTCACAGTTGCCCCAAAAAGTATTTGGACACTTAAGCAACACGTTTTCCAGTAGATCAAACCAAATATAACTTATTTTAAAAGTGATAGAAGAAAAAAAAAATCTAGCTAAAATAAAATGTATATATGAAAATTAAACTTTAAAAACTTAAATGAAAATAAAAAATTCAAATGGAAGTACTAAAGTTACTGTAACTGAAAAAAGTAAAGCTAAATATTAAAAAAAACAGTTTTTAAAAGCACAAAAACTTACTAAAATGAAAATAAAAACTGAAAATATAGAACTAAAAGCTAATTCAAAATAATAAATACTATAATATATAAGTAATACTAAAATAATACTGGATAACACTGATATTGTTTTAATATATTGCAAAGATCTTCAGACAAGTGTGACTTAAGTGTCTAGAAGTGTCCATGTTTTTGTGGTCTGTGAATGTCTGATCTTGTTTTCTCTGTCTCAGTGTCATGTCGCTGGGGTTCTGGGCAGCTCTTTGCTCCGCTGTGATAAACTGGACCAATCTGAAGTGAAGAACATATTAATGTGCTTCCTGCATGTGTTAAAGAGCATGTCTGAAGGTACACACACACACACACACATTTATATAAGCCTTCTTCATTGTGGTTGTCTGTTGTGTGACCGATGCGTTTGCTGTGTGTTAGATGCTCTGTTCAACTACTGGAATAAAGCTTCACCCACAGACCTGATGAACTTCTTCAGTCTGCTAGAGTAAGTGCTGCACTTAACACCTGCACCTCCACAACACACACACACACACACACACACACACACACACACACACACACACACACACACACACACACACACACACACACACACACACACACACACACACTCTCCTGGCTCATCATTCATTTCTCATCTGATTTCAGAGTGTGTCTTCATCAGTTCAGATACATGGGAAAGAGACACATTGCAAGGTAATGTCTTTTTTTTTTTTTTTACAAACATTTTTTAAATTTTGCACATATTTTGTAATAGTAGAAAATAAATATATCATGAATAATATGCAGAAATATAGGTAACACTTTACAATGAGGTCCTAATTTTTTTTTTAAATGAGCAATACGTCTGCTGCAGTGTTTATTAATCTAATTAAATAATATTAATAGATACTTTTGATTTTAATCATGTATTTGTGAATGTTGAAATGAACATTAAGATTAATAAATGCTCTAGGAGTCTTTTTCATGTCTAGTTCCTGTCAAATTGTAGTTAAATAATGTTAACAAATGAAACCCTATTGTAAAATACCCCAATATATAATGTTATAAATAAACAATATATAAATAATAGCATGTTTTATAGATACCAACAGCAGTTCATAACAAACTCATATCAGACGACCACTAATAATTATCACAGAAGCTTTATTGTTGTCAGTGAGTCTTCTGAAGTTCCTGTTGCATTTGACTCTGTCATCAGGACTCTGGAGGGATCAGGGCCGGTGGTTCACGAGCGCCGCTCTCAGACTCTTCCTGTGTCCCGCAGCAGGACAGGAGCCTTACATATGAGACTGCAGCAGCTCAACAGCCTGGACAACTCCTACACCTACAACCACAGTGAGACACACACAATTCCAGCTATTACATCTAAAGCTCTCTTTAGTCTTTGAATAAAAGACAAGAAAAGAAAGCTGTCTTCTGTTTTAATGTGGAAAGAATCGGATTTCATTTGTTAGATCAAATTATATTCAGGCTCAGGCCATCCAATATGTGACCCTGGAGCACTAAACCAGTCTTAAGTCGCTGGGGTATATTTGTAGCAATAGCCAAAAATACATTGTATGGGTCAACATTATTGATTTTTATTTTATGCCAAAAATCATTAGGATATTAAGTAAAGATCATGTTCCATGAAGATATTTTGTAAATTTCTTACCGTAAATATATCAAAATTTAATTTTTGATTAGTAATATGCATTGTTTAGGACTTCATTTGGGCAATTTTAAAGGTGATTTTCTCAATATTTTTTTGCACCCTCAGATTCCAGATTTTCAAATAGTTGCATCTCAGCCAAATATTGTCCTATCATAACACACCATACATCAATTGTAAGCTTATTTATTCCACTTTCAGATGATGTGTACATCTCAATTTAAAAAATGGACCCTTATGACTGGTTTTGTGGTCCAGGGTCACATATGTAGATGAGTTTGTTTCTTCATTAGATTTGGTGAAATGTAGCATTACATCACTTGCTCACCAATGGATCCTCTGCAGTGAATGGGTGCCGTCAGAATGAGAGTCCAAACAGCTGATAAAAACATCACAGTAAACCACAAGTAATTCACATAACCCCAGTCTGTCAGATAACATCTTATGAAGAGAAAGGCATGGTAATAAAGCTTTGTAATTTGTAAACAAATCCATCATTAGGACATTTTAACTTCAAACCGTCGCTTCTGGCTAAAATATGAGTCCATAATAACACTTCCTCTAGTGAAAAAGTTATCCGCTGTTGTCTTATCACATTAAAATCCACTGTCATATTTGTTTAGAGCTGTTTTCGCTCATAGACAGTGCTTGATCTGAGCATATTTCTCTCATGAGTCAGACGAGACAACTTTTTAACTGGAGAAAGCAATATTATGGAAAACATATTTTAGCTGGAAGCAATGGTTTGAACTCATATACATCTTAATGATGGATTAGTTTCTTGCACAGCTTTTCACTTCATAAGACATTAACTGATGGACTGGAGTGGTGTGGATTACTTGTGGATTATTGTGATGTTTTTATCAGCTGTTTGGACTCTCATTCTGACGGCACCCATTCACTGCAGAGGATCCATTGGTGAGTGATGTAATGCTATATTTCTCCAAATCTGTTCTGATGAAGACACAAACTCATCTACATCTTGAATGATGTGAGGATGAGTAAAGTTTCAACAAATTTTCATTTTGGGGTGAACTATTTCTTTAACACAAATTGAATGGAATTTATTGGCAAATTTCAGTAAATTCAAATGTTAACAGCATTAAACCTATTGACAGCCATACAACATTCTCATTTGTTTAGTTTCATTCACAGTTATTTGTTTTACTCATTTACCATTATTCTGACCTCACAGCACATTTACATTTGTGATTATGTGTGTTTGTAGATTACAGTCATTCAGATGCTGATGTGTTGAATCAGTCTCTGTTGGAAGGAAACATTGCCACAGAAGTTTGTCTAACAGTTCTGGACACACTGAGCATCTTCATCATGGGTTTTAAGGTCAGACATCAGCCATCATCATCACCTGCGTTCACGAGTGTTGTTTGTTCAATTCATCCCTCACTGATAGCAGTGTGTTTTTATATGTTTGTTTGCACTCAGACTCAGCTGAGTTTAGATCACGGCCACAATCCCCTCATGAAGAAAGTCTTCCAGGTTCATCTCTGCTTCTTACAAATCAACCAATCAGAGACGGCCCTCAAACAGGTCTTCACTTCCCTTCGCACTTTCATCTACAAGGTGAGTGTGACAATAGAATAAGCACATAAATCAGATGGCTATTAAAGGGACAGTCCACCCAAAAATTCAAATTCTCTCATCATTAACTTGGGCCCTATGATTTCATGGTGTGGAAAATACAGATAGAATTGTGGAATTCAGTCATAAGACACATAATGTCAATTTTGGATGAATAAATCAAAAGTAGAGTTGCAATGTGGACTAGTGTCTGTGAAAATTCAACTGCAAAAGACTCCTGTTTAATTATGGAGTCTGCAAGTTCTGCATGTGTCAGTGAGTTTTGTATAATAATAAAATTGTTGAAACATCATTTTTTAAAGAATATCACACAAGTTTTGTCCCCGTTTTTTATTTTTAATAGTAAACCAGGTTACAAAAAACTGCCAAGTGGGTACATGGGAACATATTTTTCTGCTAGACTATCTGTTGTGTAGCACTTTGTTAAAAAATAAGGAATTAATAAGGAAAATAAGTAAATGTAGTTATTTTAAAAGATTAATTAAATGCTTGTTTTATGCCTTCCTTTGATTACCACAATTTTTGATAATAAAAGTGTATTAAATCATAAATCCAGATCAATTAAAATGATAATATTAGAATTTCTGAAAACACGAAACATTTCTTAGAGTTTTATTATTATCAGAATTTTAATACATTATGTAATTGTTAAAGGTTTATGAATTCGATTTATTAGTCATGCTTTTTGATAATTAAAATCAAATTAATCCATTAAATTGGAATCCAGAAATTCTAAAACAGAAATTACAGAATTTGGCAAAAATTAAATACAATTTTGGAAGAAATAAAACACATTTTATAGGGCCCTAATTTTTCATGTCGTTCCAAATTGTGAAGAATGTTCACGCTGCTGTTTTCCTGTTTTCTTTCATGTGTGTGTCCAGTTTCCTTGTACGTTTTTCGAGGGCCGTGCGGATATGTGTGCATCTTTCTGCTATGAGATTCTGAAGTGCTGTAACTCCAAACTGAGCTCCATCCGCAGCGACGCAGCTCATCTGCTCTACTTCCTCATGAAGAGCAACTTTGACTACACTGGACGCAAATCCTTCGTCCGCACACACCTGCAGGTGGAAAAACAAGTCTGGATTATTTCATTCCAGTCTTTACAGATTAGACGCAGCATGTGAGGATGTTTGTGATTGCGCAGGTGGTGATTGGTGTCAGTCAGCTGATCGCTGATGTCATCGGAATAGGAGGGACGAGGTTCCAGCAGTCCCTGTCAATCATCAACAACTGTGCCAACAGTGACAAAACTATCAAAGTTAGTTCGTTTTAAATACACTCACACGCAAACACTATATCCGCAAACAAAGATCAGATCTATCTGATTACAGTAGAAGTGATTTAGGTTTTGAGGATAAACAACATTGTGGTATGCTTGATTTTTCAAAGAGTGGGATCCAAAAGTATGGACATGGATTTGTTGGGATATAAAATGTAATGTGTCTTGGAAATAAACAGGTAGTTTTAGGATTTAGTCAAATTTGAAAAGAAATGTTATTTGTCACTTGCGAACTCTTTTGTACAAATCGTCAGATGATCTTTTAAACATTATCAAAAATGTAAGAAATATAATATATAATAATGTTAAAATTTAAGGTAGGAATTTTTCGTGTTTTTGAAAAGAGCCTCTTAAGCTCATCAATTCTGCATTTATTTGATAAAAAATGACAATTTATCAATTACTCCAGTCTTCAGTGTCACATGATCCTTCAGAAATCATTCTAATATGCTGATTTGCTGCTCAAGAAACATTTCTGACTATTATAGATAATAACAGTTGTGCTGCATAATATTTTTCTGGAAACGATACTTTTTTCAGGATTCTTTGATGAATAGAAAGTTCAAAAGAATGGCATATATTTGAAATAGAATTTAAAAAAAAAAAACATACTTACCCCGAAATTACAACTGCAGTGTATAATTTAATATCACACACACACACACACACACACACAAAATTTGCACTTTAGCAAATTGCACAATATAAGTATTTTCAGTAGCGGTCTCAGACTTTTGGACCCCACTAATATCATGAAAAGACATTTTAATGCATTACAGATTCACTAAAATAGGTTTTGGATCAATAGATCTGGATCTAAATCTAGCTTGTTCTGGGGAAAATACAGTTCTACACAGACTCTGACATTTTCACATTCACACACAGTCACTCATCCCCTTCCCTCTCCCACAGAACACAGCATTCCCATCTGATGTGAAAGACTTGACCAAGAAGATCCGCACTGTTCTGATGGCCACGGCTCAGATGAAGGAGCACGAGAGAGACCCCGAGATGCTGGTGGACCTGCAGTACAGTCTGGCCAAATCTTACGCCAGCACTCCTGAACTCCGCAAGACGTGGCTGGACAGCATGGCCCGTATCCATGTGAAGAACGGAGACCTCTCTGAGGTACAACACACACAGACACAGTCAAACACACATGTCTTCATGTATGTGTTACACACTGTGAAGCTCATGTCCTCTGGTTTGGTTCTCTTCAGGCAGCCATGTGTTATGTGCATGTGGCAGCGCTGGTGGCCGAGTACCTGAGGAGGAAAGGTTAGACACACACACACATATGTAAGGATGCTATTATAGTCAAGGGATTGTAACATTTAGACACGTGGAGATGAGAAAGGAGCACTTTAGAGAACAACAGTCACCAGTAATAATAGTAATAAATAGTTACTTATATTTCACGTAAATTATTTTTGTTAAAATGCTTCACTTTTCTTGCAACAACTTCAGTAACAGGGTTAAATGTTTACACTACAGTTCAAAAGGTTGAGGTCAGTAAGATTTTTCTATTCATAAAAATGTTCTATTCATTAAAAAATCCTGAAATTGTATTACTCTTTCCACAAAACACTGGTAATAATAAGAAATGTTTCTTGAGAAGCAAGTCCTCATATTAGAGTGATTTCTGAAGGATCATGTGACACTGAAGACTGGAGTAATGATGCTGAAAATTCAGCTTTACCATCACAGGAATAAATTTCTGTTGTTCTGTTGTTACTGTGTTTTTGATTAAATAAATGCAGCCTTGGTGAGCATAAGAGATTTCTTTCAAAAACATTATCCCAACAAAAGCCTTACATGCCCTAATTTTTTTAGTGGAAGTACAGTATATTTTATGAATTTAAGAAAATAAAGATAGATAGATAGATAGATAGATAGATAGATAGATAGATATTAAGTCTCACCTACCAAGGACACACGTCTCATTTTTTTCAGGTAATTACTCTTAATGATTACACAATAGTATGTGGAAGGTTTCACTATCAGTCATGTTTCTTTTCTCGCCTTCTCACCTCTTCATATCTCTCTCTCTCTCTTTTCGCCATGTCTGATAAAGTCCCTGATGATATAATTTATCACTCAGTATATTACTTGCGTTTCGCTGCAGTTCTAACAATCAAGACACTTAATGACCAGGACTCACTCCAAACTTTCGTCTTTTCCAGACATTATCACACAACTGGCTGTTGTCAAATTGTCTGTTTTTTAAATGGCAGTGCTTCAGTAAACTATCCATCTCTTCAAATGTGAATTGTAATGGTTGTTTGTGTTTGTGCAGGCACGTTTAAACAGGGCTGTACTGCGTTCAGAGTGGTCGCACCAAACATCGATGAAGAAGCGTCCATGATGGAAGATGTGGGGATGCAGGATGTTCACTTTAATGAGGTGAATATATGTCTGAAAGCCAACAGACCATTCGTTCATATCAGAGGTGAAACAAAAAGCCATCATGCTGAGCAAAAAGCAAATTCACACAGTATAACAGATGGAGCAATGAGAAACCCAATTTTACAGTAGCTGGTATCAGAATGCAGGAGAAGCAAGTTCAAGACTGAGCAATAAAAATAAAAACATGTCATTTGCAGGGCAGAATTGAATAATCAAAGGTTAGCAGCAACAACAGTGATGAATGAAGTTATATTAGATTCTTGATTCATATTGAGTATTATTGAATCTGTAGTTCTTATGCATTAGAGCACTGCTCCAGAAATATATCTCATGACTTCCTACATATTTATTTTACTGCAGTATCCTCGGTATGAATAACTCTCCATTATAAACCATTGTTTCTATTAAAACAACTTGAATATCCATATCTGAATCTCCTAACAGGTACAATGTGAATAGTCTGTCCACACTGAATGCAAAACTGCTGCGTGGCGTTACACAATCACGGCTAATTGTGTATTTGATGTTTAATATTTAATTTTGAAGCGGGAGATTTTGGACCAGTAAGATTTCACTGGAGGCAGGGCTGTCATATTTTGATCAACAAAATGGCATGCAATGTTTGTCACACCGCAGCAGGTTAAGATACAGCATTATAGAGTGTCAGTGTTGATTTAGTTTAATATTAGTGCAGTAAAACAGCCTTCAGCTGTTTATTGAGATATATATATATATATTTTATTTCCAGCTAGTTGCCAAAGCAAAATTTTGTTTGGTTTAACTTTATGTACTAAAATAACTCAAATTAAATCTGAAATTTAAAATATATAAAAATGACAAACACAAAATTAGTGAAAATTTCACAATTAAAATGAATAAAAAATAAAAATGTAATTAAAAAATGAAAATTGAAAATACAAAAACACAAATTCAAAAAAAAATTGTACCTCAGTGATACTAAAATAACACTGCTCTGAAGAAAATGTGATTCAAAGTGAATTTAGTCACTAGAAAAGCTTGTGCAGCATTTGAGCACAGATTTCACTTGCATTTTTACTTCATATGTTATATGGAGACATTCAGTGAGGCCAAATACTTTTGTATTTACTATACATTTGTATGTATATGAGACAAATCTGCATTGTAAGGTTTTAAATGTTTAAGTTTGTCTTTGTGGGTCATAGGACGTCCTGATGGAGCTTTTGGAAGAATGTGCTGATGGATTATGGAAAGCGGAGCGTTATGAGCTCATCTCTGACATCTACAAACTCATCATTCCCATTTATGAAAAACGCAGAGATTTTGAGGTACAGCAGTAACACACACTGCTGAGTAAAAAGGAGTGTGTGTTGAATGTCTAAGGATGTGTTATCACAGACTTAAAATGATAGTTCACCAAAAATGAAAATTCTGTCATTAATTACTCACCCTCATTTTGTTCCAAACCCAAAGACCTTCGTTCATCTTCAGAGCACAGATTAAGATATTTTTGATGAAATCTGAGAGCTTTCTGACCCTGCATAGACAGCAACACAGCTAGGACATTGGTAAAACAGTCCATGTGACATCAGTGGTTCAACTGTAATTTTATGAAGCTACGAGAATACTTTTTGTGTGCAAAGAAAACAAAAATAATGACTTTATTCAACAATTTCTTCTCTTCCGTGTCCGTTTCCACCGCCATTCACGAGGCCTTTCTAGGCCTTGAATGTGTCAGTTGCGTTGCTGTCTATGCAGGGTCAGAAAGCTCTCAGATTTCATCAAAAATATCTTAATTTGTGCTCTGAAGATGAATGAAGGGTTTGGAACGACATGAGGGTGAGTAATTAATGACAGAATTTTCATTTTTGGGTGAACTATCCCTTTAAGTTTATCCATTTAAAACTACACACTTCAGTGCAGAAATGACGCATTACCTTTAAATCAGAGCCGATGTGTTTCGTAAACCCTGTTGTTGATGTTTGTGGCAGAGACTGGCTCACCTCTATGACACCCTGCACCGCGCCTACAGTAAGGTCACAGAGGTTATGCACACGGGCAAGCGCTTGCTGGGAACCTATTTCAGAGTAGCATTCTTCGGTCAGGTGAGTCTCATCAGTTTCACTCATCATTTCTTCATCAGGACGAGCTCTATAATGACTCTTTATTGTGTGTTTATTTATCTGTCATATGAATCATGTTTCTGCTGGTTTACTGTCTGAAGGCAGCGGTAAGTCCTGTGCGTTTGAGTTTAACTTGCTGTGGCCTAACATGGACTACTGGACTTCTGTGCTCATGTTTTATCTTCAGCTTTGGGTGTAAAAAATTAATTCATGGGATTTCGAAGCCTCCAGTGTGTAAACATTACTATCTGGTCAAATGAAACGAGAACAGGATTCCCCTGCTGACAGAAACTTTGAGTTTAGTTGCATTGCTGGCTCTTAGTATGCTTACCTGCTTTTCTTACATTTGTTTGTGTGCAGATACGTGTGTTTTGTATTTGGTTGGTAACACATGACAAGTCCATGAACTTTTTTTGATCAGCATCAAGATTTTTAGGTTCAAATTTACAGCACATGAATATATAACTCTAAATTGCCCAAAAAAGAAGGGCAATTAATTTTACTGAATGTGCATTTGTAGTGCAGTTCAAATCTTAAAAGTTAAATACTGAACTCACAGATAATATACTATTAATGAAATAAAAGGCCACTTTAGTGCACTTAAAGAGAGACAATTTCATAACTACGTTTCTTAAACTTAAGTAGACTTTGTAATAATAACAGTATTATCAAAGTTTCACTTTAAAGTACATTTTAAATCATTGTTTTAATAATCTTTTGTCATGACTTAAAGTACAGTTATTTTGATGTGTGACTAACATACTAAAGCACATGTAAATGACTTGATTATAATTTTAACTGTAGGGTGATATTTAATATTAAATTTAAAGTATCATAAATGCTTGTCAAGTCCTACAAACTCAAGTGGGTCAAAAAAAGTTCAGCTAATTGCATTCAATATAATTTAAACTATAATCCATTTACATATAATTGCAATTAACATGTGGTTAAGTGTCCAAAATTTCAACTTGCATGGAAGTATATTATTTTTGTATGCTGGAGTGCGCTTCTTTTTCATGGAAAGTGCAACTTTTTGGCCAGTGATAGGCTTGCATTCAGTGATTTGGAAACAAAAAACATACTTCTAATGCCATGTTTTGTAATGACTTTCCAGTATTTACTTATCTGCCACAATATGTAATGTTTTTTTGGAAGCACATATTCGGTAGAAATGTGAATAACTGGAATACTGTTATTTCATTGAATTTTTTAACTAAGAGCCCTAAAAAAGTTATTAAAGAATTAGCAGAATATATTTTAAAACAGTCAACTTCCAAAATGTATTTTAATCCAACTACTGCACCTATTTCTCTTGTTGGTATTCTTTTATATGAACATAAACAGTATGTTCTGTTATGCTTGTAACTTTGAAGATTACAGCACCATTTTCTAAACCTGCTTCACTGTTCAGCACAACTCAAGAACTGATGAAAAATGAATTTCTGACTAAAATGAATGCTTAGTTAAACATCTGAAGTGTGTATCTGACTGTGTGCAGTCATTGATGAGTTGTTTCTGTCACTGTGGTGGTTTGTGTCTCTAGCAGTACCAGTGTAATGACTCTGAGATGAACGAGGTAAATCAACATTAGTTCTACGTGTGTTGTGCTGTGGAAGTCATCATAATCCCTGTTTAATAATTAGGATTTATCATCAACACTGTACAGTTTTTATACTTCCCACCCAGTATTTCCAGATAACTGTTGAAAACAGTTGTGTCCTGTGACTAACCTAGTATTCAAAAATCATAGAATGATTTTGTTTCAGTGGATTCTTGATTCAGATTTGCTTGCTGTTTTAGGGCTTCTTCGAGGATGAAGACGGTAAAGAATACATATATAAGGAGCCCAAATTCACCCCGCTGTCTGAGATCTCTCAAAGACTCCTTAAACTGTATTCAGACAAGTTTGGAGCCGAGAATGTCAAAATGATCCAGGATTCTGGCAAGGTAAGAAACGTCTGGTTGCGGTTTTGTATAACCAGTCTTTTGATTATCAGAACAAAGCCTGATTCACATTGCAACTTATTCTGGTCAAGAAACACCAACTTAGACGGGAAGAGATTGACTGATCTGTCAAATGTGTTTTATGTAAAGTTTAGGGGTGGGTAAACTCGTAGATAAATCATATATAAATAACACATACAGTATACACATTACCTTTCAAAAGTTTAAGTTTTTGTGTTTTTCTAGAAGATTTTAAGAGCTCAAAATTTGTGTTTGCCATGAGATGTAGAAGACCAGCGTTTAACAGTGTAGCTTAACTAGCACTACAACTATAACTGCATTTTAGCTAAAGCTGCATTACTGTTTGATGCAGATTAATCCAAAGGATCTGGACTCTAAATACGCCTACATCCAAGTGACTCATGTCACCCCGTTCCTGGAGGAGAAGGAGCTGCTGGAGAGAAAAACAGACTTTGAGAGGAGCCACAACATCCGTCGATTCGTCTTTGAGATGCCGTTCACCGTTTCAGGCAAAAAACAGGGAGGCGTAGAGGAACAGTGCAAACGCAGGACTATACTCACCAGTGAGTACACACTCACACACTGCATACTGGCCATGGAGACAAGAGATAGAGATAAGTGACACTTCCAGAGAGTCCTGTGATAAAAATCTGAGTGTCAGCTGAATCTGATGGCTTATTTCCTCATCTGTGCCGTTCGACAGTTATTTGATCCTCCCAATCACAAAGTACAGGCCTTAACTTCACAAAGCAGCCTCTGTGTCTCGGATTTAATGCTCAGCGTGCATGTCAAATCTTTCAGGACTTTTTAAAAGCATCTCATGAAGTCGGTTGAGTGAATGTCCAAAGCTGGAGTCTAGAAAAAGAAGAAGCTCAAATATAAGAGAGATCATAATCATATTCAAATAGTTGTTTGCGATTTTAATAGTCCTTTTAATTTCATCCTTTTAATGAGCCAAAAAGGAATCTGCATTTGTAATGTTTTAGCTTTGACCACCCTAATTAATAATAATGTTAATAACTTCATTCTTGGTTAGGCTTCATATGTCTTTCTCTTCATCTCTCAGCCACACACTGTTTCCCGTATGTGAAGAAGCGGATCGCGGTGATGTATCAGCACCATATGGATTTGAACCCCATTGAGGTGGCGATTGATGAGATGAGTAAGAAGGTGCTGGAGATCAGACAGCTGTGTTCCTGCAGTGATGTGGACATGATCCAGCTGCAGCTCAAACTACAGGGCAGCATCAGTGTGCAGGTACACACACAAACACATGACCTCATGCTCAATGAGTTTTATAATGTCATGTGACTTCTGCAAACCTGTCTTTCGCTCTCTCTTCAGGTAAATGCCGGGCCTCTTGCTTATGCCAGAGCTTTCCTGGATGACGCCAGCACTAAGAAATACCCAGACAACAAAGTCAAACAGCTAAAGGAAGTTTTCCGGTAAAATACACGCCTCAGTGTCTTGAGCACTCCTTCGTCTGAAACTATTTTAAACAACATTGCATATATACCTGTACAATGCAATATAAACACAGTTTTTATTTTTTAAAGAAATTAATATTTTTATTCAGCAATGAGACATTAAATTGATCAAAAGTGACAGTATAGATATTTATAATGTTACTAAAGATTTCTATTTCAGAAAAATGCTGTTCTTCTGAACTTTGTATTTATCAAAGAATCCTGATCAAATTTATCACGGTTTCCACAAAAATAAGCAGCGGTTTTCATTATATTTTAACTTGTATTGAAATAGAAAACAGTTATTTGAATTTGTAATAATATTTTACAATGTTACCCTTTTTGCTGTGTTTTTGTTTCCAAAAAAATGAACAAAAGCAAAAAGTGTAAAAAATTTTATAGGCTCTTATGTGTAATATGTAATAATGAGCTCACATTGAACTACAGTTAAACTGCACAACAGCTCAGCTGTTTAAAAATGGTGAAAGATCCTATGAAATAACACAAAAACGCTACGGGAATTATGTTACCTGAATTATGCATTTTTTAATTTAAGTAAATCGAATCTTAAGTCTTATATTTGTGCTTTTTCTAAATGGCCACATTTGTCTAGATTACAGCTCTGCACTAAATTATTTTGTCAAGAAATTCATACATTGGAACAATTATATTTATCCACACGTTGACTGGTATTTAAATTTTGTGTATTTGTGTGGTGTTTTGCAGGCAGTTTGTGGAGGCGTGTGGTCTTGGTTTAGGTGTTAATGAGCGTCTGATTAAAGAAGATCAGCAGGAGTATCATGACGAGATGAAGGCCAACTACAGAGATCTCACTAAAGAGCTGTCTGCCATTATGCATGAGCCTGTAAGACACACAAACACACTGACCTAAAAGGCATAGTTCACCCAAAAATGAAAATCATGTCATCAATTTCTCACCCCTGTGTTGTTGCAAACCTGTATGAGTGTCTGTCTTCTGTTAAACACAAAAGAAGATATTTTGAAGAATGTTGGTACCCAAACAGTCAGCGGTAGCCATTGACTTCCACAGTATTTTTTTTTTCCGTTCGTTAGTCCGTGCGCATTCCGACTCATTTTGCCAGCACGGGTCACGTGTCTTCTTTTAGTAGTCAACAGAAGAAAGAAACTCAGGTTTGGAACAACTTGATGCTGAGTAAATGATGACAGTTTTGATTTTTGGGTGAACTATGTTTTAAACTTTCTGATACTTGTGTATAATGTCTTCTCATGCTTTTTTTAATCTCTCCATTTTCTTTTCCTCTTGCTCTCATGGTCAGACTGAATGGTAAATTATTTCTTATAACTGAAACATTATTAAAACCTGGAATCTGCAGCCACAGAAACCTACAGGATTCACACACGTCATTCACTGCATTCTACACATGCTATTTTACATAATGCTTTCTGCTATGAAACTCTCATTTCCATTTAAAACGGGGTTTTTTTTCTTAGTAGCATATATACATAAAATTTCATGTTGTGAAATCATGTAAATGCAACGAAAAGGATGTCTGTTTGATGTAATGTTATTATAGCTACTGTTAGCTGCAGTGTTGCGTTACGTGTTGCATGATGATTTCTGATCATTCTTGCTCTTCCTCTCTTTTTTCTTCTCTGTCTCCATAGATCAGTCCAGTGGACGATGGGATGCGCAGTCCTCTTCCAGATTCACTGCACATCTTCAATGCCATCAGCGGGACGCCCACTGCCGCCACTATCCAGGGCCTGCCAAACTCCTCCTCAGTGGTGTGAACCTGACCCCTGCAGTGACCTTATGACCTTTCACCTTTCATTTCACACCTCCATCCGCCCTACACCTCTCCCAGACGTCATGAAGAGTTAGTGGAGGAGAGCTGAGGAAAGTTTCTCAGGAGGGGATCTGTATGTTTCTGCCTCATCCAGGGGATTTCGCCTACTGTTTCCTGTGGAGACTTAATCAAAAACTGATTTTATTTTTGGCCATTTTGCCAGTTTTATTAAAAGCCGTAGTAAAGAGAGCAGAGAAGAGATGGAGATTGGGCTCAGGAAATGATGCGAGCCGAATTCAGTCTTGTGCCCCCCTGCATTCAACGTGTGCTAACATCCAAACTATGACTCTGACTGCAATGGCTTTTACATATTATAAATATCTGCATCCTCTGCAATGTTCTTTATTGTTTAGTTTTGTATTACTTGTTCAAGCTCAGATTTTCAGTTTTTAAGTGACGGACTGAAGTCTGCTTGGTCTGCTGGCTCGCTGTCTGAGAGGCGCCTGACATTGCCATCGAGTTTAAACCGCCATCAGCATCAGACGGGTTTAAAAGCTGTCATACGTGAGCCATGTGTCCATTTGGGCAGCAGACGCACATTGAGTGGGCGTGGCATTCGTGTGATGAGGTCAGCGCTTTCACTGCATGTGATACACTGGAGGTGCGGCGGAGCTTGTGCAGACACAAATGCTAATGTTCAACATTATACTATCTGTTATCAAATATTTTTATACTGTGGGACAGCTGAATGTGATGTTGTTTTTTATCTGTATTTAACGGTCTCTGCTCTGCTGTATTTAAACTGATGTTGTCCCTAATGCTTTGAATAAAATTTCACAAAATTCTGAAACACTCGTTCTGTTTTTTTAATTAAAAAAAATAGCCAGATTCTTAGCCATCATTAATTATCATATTTATATTGTATCGATTCTGTTGTTTGATTTGACTTGTTTAGCTTTTTGTTTGTTTGTTTTCTATTTTGCTTCATTTTGTCTTATTTCTGTCTTTAGTTTTGGTTTTGTTTTGTCTTGTTTTTTGTTGTTGTCACGTCTTATTTTTGTTTTTCCTTGTGTATTTATTTTATTTTGTATAGTTATTTCTTATTGTTTGTCTTTTCTTTAGTTTTTGTCTTTTTTGTCATGTCTTAATTTTTGTTTTGTTTCATGTATTTTTTGTTTTGTCTTATTTTTGTTTTTTCTTGTTTTGTTTGTTTGTCTTGTCTTCAGTTTTTTGTGTTGTCACATCTTATTTTTTCTTGTTTTTTTTTTATCCTGTCTTGTTTTTGTTTTGTTCTATTTTTTGTCTTTTCTTTAGTTTTTTGTTTTCTCTTTTTTTGTCATGTCTTATTTTTTGTTTTGTCTTATGTAATTTTTGTCTTGTTTTTTGTTGTTTTTGTCTTCAGTTTATTTATTTTTTTTGTCACGTCTTATTTTTTTGTTTTGTTGTGTGTATTTTTTTTGTTTTGTCTTGTTTTTTGTTGATTTGTCTTGTATATTTTTGTTTTGTCATGCTTTTTGTTTTTGTTTGTTTGTTTTGTCATGTATTTTTGTTTTGTCTTTTTTTTTGTTTGTTTGTTTTGTCTTTTTTTTCTGATGATTTGAATTGATTTAATGTTTCTTCTTCTATAATACACTATAAACAATGTAGAAACACAGTGTATGCAGATGTTTTACCCTATGGACCCCTGAGTATTATCTATCACTCTTGCTCTTGTTTATGCCATAAAGCAGACAGGACACAGTCCATGCTAATAAGACACACACCTGTTCTAGCTGCTCTTACTCGGGCGTACTGTCCTGGTCAGGTCTTTTCTCACACAGGTATCCAGCAGGTCACACACACATACACACAGCTGCCAATATGCCAGGTGAGGACCTTGAGTGTGTAAAACTCTTTACATTCACAGAAATTATCATTACTATTTGTGTGATGTTGCATGTGATCTAAAAGATGATACATCTCACAGACGAAAAGATGGATGAGACTAAGGAAAAGAAGAAAAAGGTAAGATTTATGAAATAATTTTAGCTACATTTGTGATATCCTGCAATGATTAAGGCATTTCCTTTTTTAATAACACTTATTTTGTCATGTCAGAATGTGTCTGTAAACTATTAACACAGTTTGGGAACAAAATTGTCCCTAAAAGTGATGTAAATCCGGCATGAATGTCCTTGGGGATGTTTTCATTTAGGGTTAGTCTGTAATAATTGTAAATTTTCTATAATATCAATAAAAGTTTATAGTATGTTCTGTAGTACATACTATATAGATTATGGACTACATGGTTCTCATTTAGACAGCTACTGCAAGTAAACATATTGACTTATCAAAGTGATAATCTCAGTGATTCTGATAATGCTCCTTACATCTTGAATAATCCCACAATACTGTCTTGTCTTTTTTTTTCAATCCTGGCTTTTTTCTTGCATATTGCGAATATTGTCCTGAATTCGCATATTGCGAATATGTTTGAGCTGTAAATAACAGCAACTAAAAAGCTTGCACAAAGAAATAACATTACAACACATAATATATGCTATTTTTACAGTATATACTCTGTAGTAGATATTCTATATACTACATAACTATGTATTCCATATTCTGTGTACTGCATAACTTTGTATATATGTACACACTCATACACACACACACACACACACACACACATATATATATATATATATGTATATATAAACGTTTGTTTTTGACATGAAGTAAATGTCTCAGTGTGTTAACGATTAATATGGAATAAGATGTTTACAGCTCATGTAATGTATGTTTGTGCATGCTGGTACAGACGGCTGAGTGTTGTGGATATTCAATCAGCATTTTCTTTATTGTGGTCAATGAGTTCTGTGGGAGATTTTCCTATGGCATGCGAGGTAAGTGTGTGCGCGAGCATTTGTCTCTCAATAAAGAAAAGGAATTGACTGCTACACTATAAAGAGTATAAAATAAAAAGAGTAAAATACTGTGTGAATATAAGTAGTACACATATGATGAAATGTTGTAGCAACAAGTGTCAATCATCAGAATCCAAGTAGATGCAACAATATGAAAGAGCAGATCAGTGTTTTTGATCACACAGTTGTGCATTGACTCCTACAGGACAGAAACCGCCATGGCGTCAATTTGTCCCAGGTTTTGTGGACCTTTGGATATTGTACTCAGGAGATACAGGGTCAATTAGTAATTACAGGCTACGTGGAGAAATGCACATCTGTATTTGTGAAAAAATTTGACCAATACCAAGTGTCTGTAGATGAAACAAGTTTCATGTGAATCTGAAAAACGGTCTAGGACTGGTTTCTCTAAGACAGTTTACACATAAATGTGCATGTTTGAGAAAAAGATTTCCCTTAAATGTGATAATTTAATCATCTGATGGTTTCAGAGAGAAACATTCATTTTTGTTTTTGCCCATATGGTTCATGATTTGTGTGTGTGTGTGTGTGTGTGTGTGTGTGTGTGTGTGTGTGAAAAAAGTAAATTAGCAATGTAATTATTACAGTGCCACCTAGAGCTTGGCACATGTTATTGCATTTGCCTGTGAAGGGGGTGTGATTTGAGATCATACTCTAATGAAAAAACAGATTCATAAATAAAGCCACACTCTCTCTCTCTAGCTGTGTTGGTGCTGTATTTCCGGTATTTTCTGCTTTGGGATGATGACTTCTATCACAAAGAATTTCAGAATTTTGCGACCTCCATCTATCATGCTTTTGTGGCACTGTGCTACTTGACACCCATCTTGGGTGCCATCATTGCTGATTCATGGCTCGGGAAGTTCAAGTAGGTTTTTATAGAGCTTTAAGGGGAAATTCCCCTCAGATCACAATATGTCCAACACTTTGAGAGTGAAAGCAGCTTCTACAGACTGTCTCTGATCTGTGAGCATGTGCTGTCATGACTGTGATGCTGGCCATGTTTTTGTGTTTTCAGAACAATCATATACCTGTCCATAGTGTATGCCATTGGCCAGGTCACCATGGCCGTCAGCACTATTTATGACATCACAGATGCAAACAGAGACGGCACACCGGATAACTTCACCTTCCACATGTGAGTCAGTCTACACACCATGCACCTCTGTTCCTCACCCACAGAGAAGAGAAATTAATAACACAATTTGTGACCCTGGACCACAAAACCAGTTATAAGCGTCTTTTTCTTTTTTTTTTAATTGAGATTTATACATCATCTGAAAGCTGGTGTCATCTGATGTATGATTTGTTAGGATAGGACAACATTTGGCCAGGATACAGCTATTTGAAAATCTGGAATCTGAGGGTGCAAAAAAATCAAAACACAGAGAAAATCGCCTTTAAAGTTGTCCAAATGAAGTTCTTAGCAATGCATATTACTAATCAAAAATTAAGTTTTGATATATTTGCAGTAGGAAATTTACAAAATAACTTCATGGAACATGATCTTTACTTAATATCCTAATGATTTTTGGCATAAAAGAAAAATCAATCATTTTGACCCATAAAATGTATTTTTGGCTATTGCTACAAATATACCCATGCTACCTATGACTGGTTTTGTGGTCCAGGGTCACATTTAGTCAGAATAGACTACAACTAAACTATAAAAGCAAGTTCTGAGCCATGAACCAAACCAACCATCTCCAAAATGAATGACAACAGTACGTCATTTGATTTGAAGCAAAAAGTATTTAAAAATCAGAAAATAAATCATACGAATAAACTACTCTTAAAGCACTGTAACTGAATCAGTGTGGATAATTTTTTTCTTGTCTGAAAAGAGCTGTTTTCATACTCTAATTCTACAATGTCCCATCCCTCGTCTGATGGATCTTGCTTTAGCATTGTAGCGAGTGTAGTTTTAACACAGAGATCTATATCTTCTACAAAAGCATGCAGTATATGACAATCTCAGAATTTATCGTAGGCTAGTTTTTGAAATGTTTGTAAATGACTGATAAAATTATTGATAAAACAGAAACCACACTATTGCCCTTGTTGTTGAAACTACAGTCATGGTCTCTACATTTACAGTAAACTAAAATACACTTTAATCCCATTTCTACTGAAACTTGTATGCCATGTATTTAAATATATTTGTATTTGACATTTGACATTTGTAATGATGAATTTGCAATTGAATACATTTAAATTAAATTAACTTTAAATGCGAATAACACAATTAAAAATATAATCATGTGCTTTATTATGTTAACCGACACATCAAAATAAGTGTACAGTTTAAAAAAAATTTTAGACTCAAATATTATGACACAGCAGTAAGGTTTCATGAGAAAAAATACATTCAAAATTTTCACCAAGAAATCGCTTTTTAACAAAATTTGTTTTCATTAATGTTAAATTAAATACATGCATAGTTCAGTGATGAAACTCTTCTGAGAAGCTGAATGGAAACTCTATCTTATCTACACAACCTTTTTTATTTCCTAATCCATGAGAGCTTTCTTCACCCCTCCTCCTCCCCAGCACCACCTGTCTAGATCTGTTACAGTTCTTCCTACTTTACCTTGAAGCAGCAGCAGCATGTGTCCTGTAAATCTGAGCATGTTTCAGTAAAAAAATCACTCATGCCAGCAGCAGAAGCATACCAGATAGTCGTCCAAGACTAATCATCCTTTATTATCAATAAAATGCTGTTAAAATCAGTTATTATGGAACTACACTAAACAGCTTTGACAGAACTGAATCTATAAAGTGTGTTCCTCTTTCAGCGCTCTGTCTATGCTGGGTTTGATCCTCATTGCTCTGGGCACTGGCGGTATTAAACCGTGTGTGGCTGCATTTGGTGGCGATCAGTTTCAGGAACATCAGGTACGATATTTCTTAACCTCTTCATTAGCTTACGACATCTTAGCCTTTCTGTCTAATGGTTTGTTGTGGTGTGTTGATCGTTACAGAGTTGCCAACTCAACACTTTTTTCTCAGTGTTTTATTTGTGCACCAACGCAGGAAGTCTTCTTTCCACGCTCATTACACCTGTCCTCAGAGGTACACACATAAATAGATACATTTCCATTATACTTTGCCCTTCTCCCTTCCTGACTAATGAGCCTTCTCCATGTGTGTAGCTCAGGAGTGTGGCATTCACACTCAGCAGCAGTGTTATCCTCTGGCTTTTGGGGTCCCAGCCGCTCTCATGGTCGTATCTCTGGGTAAGACTGAGTTCTGCACAAACTATACACACAAACATGTGTGTGTGTGATTGGGATGTGTGCTGTGTGTTGCAGTGGTGTTCATTGCTGGCAGTGGCATGTATGTCAAAACAGATCCAGAAGGCAACATTATGTGGTCCGTGTGTAAATGCATAGGGGTGAGTCGGCCATGCTCAATAATCAAAGATCATTTTAAAGGAGAATTTCAAACAACAAATATGTTTTTTCTTCTGTGGAACATAAAAAGAGATATTTTGCAGATTGTTCAACACAATGAAGGTGGAAGGTGATGTAGAGACTAAAAAGAACCATAAAAGTATTATGAAATCAGGCTAGATGACTTCCTCCACTATAGCTTTCAAATCACACTTTCATTGACACTTCTGACAAATCTGGCGTGTTATTTTAGTGCCATTGATATGCTATTATAGTTTTTGTAAATATTTTAAACTAGATTTTATTTTTATGTTTTAATTTCAATTTTATTTAGCGGTTTAGTAATTTTGTTTAATATGTCTATAGTTTTTTATTACATTTTATTTATTCGTTTTCATTTATTTAGTTTTAGTTATTTTAAACTAAACTAAAATAAGAAATGTTGCTATGGCAACTTGCTGAAATAAAATAGTTTTAAGTTATTCATTCATTTATATAAAAACCCTGTCTGGTGCAAATGATTTTTGAACAATATGAATACATGAATTTTCACTTTTGGATGAACTATCATTATAATTCCTATATTCTTATAATCATTGCATTAAATATAATAAAGACTTTTCTTTCTGTAGTTTGCCATCAAAAACCGTTTCAGGCACAGAGCCAGCAGGTATCCAAAGAGGGAACACTGGATGGACTGGGCCGAGGAGAAATATGATTTATGCCACAATCATCTCTGTTCACATACGTTTACTTAGCTTAACTCAGTTTATCTAAATGGGAACTTTCCATATTGGTTTTATATTTAGCTAGTTAAAAATACTATGGCCCACATGCAGAAAACAGAACATTTCTGCATTTTACAAAAGAAAATGTATTTTTACTTTATTTTTGTATTAATTTTACAAATGAGGATACTTCTGGGAACAAATTTGTCCCTAAAACATGAATATGTATATACACACACACACACAAACAAACACATACACTCATTCCTCTATTTTCCCTCTCTTCTATAGAAACTTCTTATCGCTCAGATAAAGATGGTGTTGAAGGTGTTGTTCCTCTACATTCCTCTGCCCATGTTCTGGACCGTTTGATCAGAAGGTAAATATCTCATTTCTTACCACTCACAGGGAATGTGGTATGTTGGGTGGGCTAGCGATTTGTAACAGTTTGTGTCTGTCTCCAAGCCACCACCATGAACGGAGACTTTGTAAGTGTCTTGATTTCAGATAATTGCTCTAAATGAGCAGTGACTTGTTGTATGTTTGTGTGATAAGACTTTAGTATAGGGAGCAATTCTCACTATTAACTAGTTGCTTATAAAGCACATATTCTGCATGACCATATTCTACATCCCTAACCCTACCCAATACCTATATGTAACAACTACTTTACTAAATATAATAAGCAGCAAATTAGGTGTTTATTGAGGCAAAATTTGTAGTTAACGGTTTGTTAATAGCGAGATTTGGACCTTAGAATAAAGTGTGACCGTTTGGGTTATTAATCTAACATGATCTGATGTCAAATCTAGCAGAACTAGGCCCAATACACAGAGATTTAAAAATATCATTCGCATCATTGAAATTTAAAATGTATATCTTTTTTTTTTTAAATTCAGTGTCATTTCTTCTTTTCTGTAGGGAGCATTCATCCTGCAGCCAGACCAGATGCAGGTGAGTTTACATTTGTGTTAGCGCATAGCGCAATTGACAATATTAGTATTGTAATCAGAGTGTTTGTTTGGTGAGCTATTCATCTTGCACTTGATTATAATGGTCTAATATTACACTGGAAAACAATGTGGGCTTCTTGCATTCCTACACTAAAAGAGATTTTGCTAATGTTTTAGAAGTCTCTTATGCTCACCAAGGCAGCATTTATTTGGTCAATAATACAGTAAAAACAGTAATATTGTGAAGTATAATTACAATTTAAAACAATTGTTTTCTATGTGAATCATTTCTATTGTTTTCAAAATGTAATTCATTCCTGTGTTGTCAAAGCTGAATTTTCATCTTCATTACTCCATTCTTCAGTATCACATGATCCTTCAGAAATCATTCTAATATGTTGATTTGCTGCTCAAAAAACTTCATTATTATTATTATTATCAATGTCGAAAATGGTTGTGCTGTTTAATATTTTTTTGGAAACTATGATCCATTTTTTCATTCAAAAGAACAGCATTTATTTAAAATAGAAGTCATTTCTAAGATTATATGTCTTTACTGTCACTTTTGATCCATTTAATGCATCCTTGCTGAATAAAAGTATTCTTTTTTTTTTTCATCCAGACTACCTAACTCTGCCTCTTCTCTGTCAGACTGTGAACCCCATCCTGATCCTGACCCTGGTGCCTATTATGGACCGGTTAATTTTCCCTCTCATCCAAAAGTGTGGCCTCAATTTCAGGTATGGCTTTCTACATAATAGGAAATGATTGATCTCTTGGCATAACTGCAGTGAGAGTGATATGAATGTGTTGTGTGAATCTGTTTTCTGCTCCAGCCCTTTGAAGAGAATGACGGTTGGCATGCTCTTTGCTGCCATTGCGTTTGTTTCTGTGGCTCTGGTGCAGATTGAGATTGATGTGAGTGTGAAATGAGTCATATTCATGTCACTGAATAGAACAGATGTTCAACAACACGTCATTTTCCTCCTCAGAAAACACTGCGAAAATTTCCCATCATCCTCTGAGAGCCAGCTAAAAGTGGTGAACATGTATAACAGAACACTGAATGTGACCATCTCACCCTACGAACATCTTCAGATAGGCTCATTTGGGGTACAACACACGTTCATACACACATCTAAACACACATACTCAGCTATTTTACACTGCCTGTAGCCTAACAGAACCTCACTGAGATGTGTCATCATTGTTTCTCATGTTTGTTTTTATAGAGCAGTGAAGATTACATGACGTTTGATCATCAGGACATCACAGTGTCCTTGAACACAAGTCCTGTTATCACTAAAGCTTTCAGTTTAATCAAAGGGGGGCGCTAGACCCTGATCATCCCCTCCGACCCAACCATCATGAACCTGGTGAGTGTCCACCAAGCAAACACGGTCTAAAAGATGGCACCGGAAACTTGCAGGCTCATGTTTCACGTTTCGCTGTGTTCCAAACTTCAAGTTTGGTGCATGTTTAAAGGCTAGTGTGAGCACCCATTAATTAACAACAAATGTACAAAAAATGACAGCGGTGAGAAAGAAGCAGTTAAGATGATAGAGATGTGGAGATGTTTGCACCAGCTCTGCAATTTGGCTATTCGATACTCATTCATTTTATTACTCACACCTGACCTTGACGGACTGAGTGAACAAATGAAATTTGCATTTAATAGTTTTACAGCTAGTTTGCACCAGCAAGCTGTTTCAAACCACCAAAACAAGCTCTTTTCTTTTTGACCAGAATTTGGTCTAAATGACATCTCATGTTCGATCTTTGATTTAGCTTGAAGTATACTGGGGCTTTTATTGGCCCAAGTCAAAAGAGCCCACCGCAGAATCTCTGGTCTTCAGTGTAAGTCTAGGAAATTTGCCAATAAGTACACTTTTAATGAACAAACAGGTTCATGGCCTGTTAAAAACATTACTGTAAAAGTATAGCACTAAAAAAATATAACATTAAAAGTGACCTTTCTTTTTTTTCCTCCAGCAAGAAGACGTCAAGACCAAACCAAGGGAAGGAAAGAATGCCATTAGGTAGGACGTTAAAATTGTTGAACTGCTCCTTAAAACCAAACTTTCTCTGAATGATTTCATGTTACACAGGTTTGTGAATGGCTGGACAGCAGATGTGAACATCACTAACCTGGATTCCATCGAACCATCAGCCACTACAAACTACACACTGGTGTCTCAGGGGAAGTGAGTTAGTTCTTCAGATTTTTTCATTGATGCCAATGTGCAATGTATCAAAGTTATATTAGTACTTTTTAGAGTCAACATGAAATCATTGTCTCTTCTTACCTAATAATGACATTTTACTAACTCTTAGCATTCCTATACATCTCAATAGCAGTTGCTCGGCTGGAGCATGCAGCCCTGAAAATACACAACCTAAATGCTGCCATATTTTCAGATATTTTCTTTTGGGAAAAAACTGCTGCTTGTATACATTGTAATTAGAGGAATTCACTTATTACAATGTTTGCATAATCAGTACTTATTATTTTCTAAAGTTGTTTAGTAATAAAATTGATAGTCTTGGTCCCGGTTGCTGATTGGTTAATACAATGTTCTCGCCATGCTAAAATACATGGCCTAGGTGCCACATAATGTGAATAAGATCTAAGTGATACGGAATATCGAAAAAGAAAAAAATGTAGGGTGAGGATTTGGTTCAGTCCATTGGATTTTGATTGGCTTAAAGGCAGGGTAAGCAATTTCTGGAAGCCAATGTTGATATTTGAAATCACCAAAACAAACACGCCTCTGCACCAAAAGGGTCTCGCCCCTATTTTGATAGATCCGCCCCACATATATGTAGCCTACGCAACCCAGGCAACGATTAGTTCTATGAAACATAAGCCGCTTTTCCACCGAAATTACCTGAAACAATATGTCCCAGGAACTTTTTTTCCCCCAGACCTGTTGCTGTCTGCGTTTCCATCGCGGTCTAAAGTACCGAGAAGATTAGGCAAATGGTCTAGTGACGTAACGTTAGGTCTGCTCGCGTTTCTCAATACCAAGTACGCAAATTTCGGACTTGCATCCTCGGTAGTTCGGACTTCACGAGTTAGACTCGGGAGTGTGAGCTTCCGCGGAGGAACGAGCAAGTCCAGTAATTCTGCAAAGAGCAGCGTACTTGATAACATCAGTCAGCTCGCCTCGGCTGCTGCAATCTTCCTGACTGTATTTACAGACGAAATATATCAAACATCACTGCCTCTTTTCCTTTTCATTTAAACGTATTAATAGCCGCAGAAATGTAGTTCAGGGAACATACATACATTACAATGAAACGAAATATTATATCAAACATTGCCTGTTTTCATTTTAATTTTAACATATTAATAGAACAATAGAATAAAGACCAAAGATTACCTGTTAGATTTACCCAAAACAAATTATATCTTGTTTTACCACTACAGAGACATCAGAGCCAGCGGCAAATGTCAGAAGGACTAGCTGATGTTATGCTCCTCTCTTCGGGATACATGAGCAGTGAGCGGCCGGTGATCACGTGGAGCTCACGTCTCCGAAATCGGTGAAGCACATTTTCAAATAGGCGCTGTTTTTATAAATAAACCGCAAATTTGAGTTTTAAACAACTACATTCTCGCCTGAAATACACGCGTGTCCAGTGTAGGCAGGCTTTAGCTGATGCGGCGTGCTGCGTCCGGTGTAGACACAGTGTTACTCACCTATCGGTAAGAAACAAAGCAACCTCAGCATCCGATCGCAGGCCTTCCGCTCCTTGAGTTCTCTCCAGCGCTGGAAAGCTGATCCGATATTTACACGGGTCCTACTTCTTGCCTTATCGTTCCGCAGTTGTTTTCCTCTTTTTGTTTTTTATCCACCATCTCTATCTTTCTGTCGCTCGGCTCGGCTGTTCACTGAACGCTCTCTCCTCTCTCTCACGAGTAGACACACCCCTTACTGCTGATTGGCTACACGTTTGTTTTGTTACTCGGCCCGACTCAGTTTTCTAAAACGTTTTTGAAAAATTGCATACCCCGCCTTTAAGATTTTTTTTTTTTAATTTTTAACAATAATTAAATGCAGACTATAGATTGCAGACCACAAAAAAGCCAAGGGGTAAAATAAATAAATACATGATTCATAAACCAAACAAAGATAACATGTGCAAAAATTATATACAATTTCCTCAATTTACAAATTGGGAAACGATAATTTAATTTAATTTAATTTAATTTAATTTAGGCAGATTCGTACATACATTTCCAATTAACTGCAAGAAAATTGTGAGTTTTGAGCTTACAAGATGATTGGATGACTGGCATTCATCCCCAGAGAGAAAAAAAGTTTTAAAAATGCAACATATTTATGGATGAATCATTCACAAAAATATCATTAATCATTATGCATTTAGAAAATAGATGTAAGTTTCCATTTCATGCTGACTTAAGTAAAACATTTTTGGGCCAAATTTTCATTATTAGATTTACAAAAACAAAAAAACAAATGTAAAGCTGTATATCATCCTGAAGGGCCAAAATTCAAAAGACATAAATTGTTCAAAATCACAGATGTAATACATTTTTAAAATTTAATATTGTTGACAATGTCACTAAACCTAGGTCTACCAAATATTATCCGGTATTAATAGTGTATTCTTCACTGAAATATTTAATTTGCCATTTGATATCCTGTAGACTGGAAAGATAATTCTCCGAACTGAATACTTGCCTTTCAACAGCTGTATTTCCATATCTTCAGGCTCCAAAGAACATGAAGTCAGTGCTGCAGGCCGGCTGGTTGTGCACTAACGCCGTGGGAAACATCATTGTGCTGATTGTGGCAGAGCTGGGAAAGCTTCCCAAACAGGTGCTGCATATGAGCTCATGTCCTAACAGACAACACACTACACATATTCAGCCAAGCTGTAGGAGTATTCCCATACAGACTGGGAACAAAATAAATGACAGTTTTCATTTTTGTGTGAAGCATTCCTTTCATGACTCTGTTGTGTTTTCTCACACAGTGGGCAGAGTATGTGCTGTTTGCGTCGCTGCTAGTGGCTGTGAGCATCATCTTCTCCGTCATGGCTTATATATACACCTACATTGACCCTGCTGAGATTGAGGCCCAGATCAGGAAAGAGCAAGGGCTCGAGCCAGAAGAGAAGGAGAAAGAGACACTAGAAATGGAGGGAAAAGATGAAGACGAGAAAAATGAGCAGGAGGTCAAACAAACCAAGATATAAGATTTGTGAAGATTGGATAACGGTGGAATATGCTAATATCTACCCTTTAGTGCCATATTTATTAAACTATGTATAACAGACTGTGGACAGACTTGTTATTGATAGTTGAATCCATCAATTTTAAATTCAGTGTGACCGTTGGCTGTAAGACCCCACTGAGTGAATCAGATGTAGCATGAAAAATGTAAAAACCTTCTGTCATGATATCTTTAGGTATGGTTTATGATGCAGATGGACTCGTGATGGTTAGTGTTTTTGTGTGTGATCAGTTGCATCTTGTGTGATCGTTTTTTAAGCTAATAAACAATACACTATGAAACAATGGTCTTTTGAGTTTAAGTAGCAATTATGCAAAACGCATAATGCATAGCAACAAGCTCAGTGGAAAAAAAAAAAAAAATCATCCAAGATGGATAAGTTACGACCAAAATGGGTGTCCAATTTGCCAAACATAAACCCATGGTGAATTATTTGTGGGCTGACATACAAATTTAGGTGATATATACTAGTACTGATGCTTTAGGCCAAGAAATATATGAAAATAGGAGAAGCTGCAGGAAGGCTCTCCAGAAGCAGGGTTGGAGACCCCTGATATACATGTATGCTTCTGTAGAAGCCACAAATGCCAGAAAATGTGATTTCAACTTGGGGTTAGGACTGAATTCATGGTCAATAACTATACTACCAATAATCCTCAAGAGAAATCCATCATCTGTCAAGTTGCATAAATTCAGCAAATGGAAATGGATATTTTGATGAAACCGTTCAGCAGCAATCTCCTACACCTGTGAATCATGTAATCAAGTTGGTTTCCCTACACTTTTAATCTACTTATATTTTTTTGTATATATCTGATTACTTTAGTAATAAACTGTTTATACTTATTCAAGGACAATTACAAGTCAATAGTTTTATATACATTTTTATTCATATCTATGTTTGCAATATTCAAAAAAGCTTTAAGTTTATAAATGATTTTGTGATTCATCAAAGAACTGGTTGGTTTAGTTTACGACTTAGAACATTCATTGAGCAAAATATTGAAGTCTGTAAGAACAAAATAAATGGGAAAAATACTTCTGAAAGCCCAGCTGTTGAGAATGTGGGCTAGCAGCCATACAGCTCTCTGGTAACTGACTGAAGGTAAGTAGGGCTGAACCTGGTCAGTACCTGGATGGGGAAGATTACCGCTGGTCATGGTGTTAGTGAGGCCAGCAGAGGCGCTCAGTCTGTGTGAGTCCTCTTGGGCAATGCCAGGGCATTTCTCCACAAATAAAGTTATGTAACCTTGGTTTTGTGGCCCAAATTTACCCAGTGATTTTTATCAACCATATTCTCCTAATAACTGTGCAACCAACATACCCAACAATTCACCACTCTTCACAAAGTACAGATGATTGCTTGATCACTTGATCACTTTTTTTATTAAGTGACTTTTAGCAGTTCACAGTAATGAACAGAAAGTAATGTGATTACAGTGATACGACGGAATCATATGACTGAAATCACTTTTCATAGGTTTTTAATTGTTCAGTTTCGTGGAATTAATTGTATTTGGTCTGTACTCATAATCATTAGAAGAGGCATTCTGCTCTTTGACCCCATTACTGTGGTAGAGAGCAGCCGTGTCACCGCCCCGTTACACCCACATGATAAAGAGTCCTGATGGACTGACTAACACATGAGTGTGAACAGCATATTCAGGAAGCAGCAGCCATAGTCATGGACACTCAAGGATCAAAGGTACTGTGTGTTTGTGTGTGAATAAGAGTTTTCTGGTTATTGGTATTTGTTGACAGCATGGTCCTGATGTCAGATAAATGGGGAATTTTAAAAAGCAGATGTATGAAGAAACTTTAAGTTAAAAAGTTTGTGAAATATTCGTGAAAAATTGCATTGAAAAATTGCTTTACCAGCAGAAACGTTCTATATGTAAATTAATTTCATAGAGTTTTGCCACAGTAAATGTTTGTAATTTCAGTATAATTTCAATACCACCCATTTCTTTTCCCAGGGTCACATGATATCTGATGACCAAAGTGCCACTGTTAGTGGAAAGGCTGTGACTGTGGTTATTGTAAATGACGTATGAGAGATTAGATTAGCTGTGTATCTGTTCTGATTCTGATTTTAAGCTCGAAATGTCACCTGTGGTGAGAGCATTATTAAAAACATCTCTATCTCTGGAGCTGTGGTGTGCCTACTTTGATGCTTTTGTTCCTATTCCTGTGTGGTGGAGCACCCACATTGAGCTTTTTTGGCCTAATTGATGTGCACTCTTGGACTGTTTTTTATCTGTTCTGATTCAGTATAAACTTTTTAACATTTATAGAGTCATAATGTGCTTGTCATTGCTTTGTGCTTAAAGTTCCTTACTATCAAAACATTAACTTAGCAACCACTGCCTCCATTTGCAAGAATATGAAAAGCATAAGACTACATAAGGCTAGATGCTGCCAAATTTCTGAAATGTTGATCATATGTGCCTCAATAATGTTTGAAAAACCAGTTAAGGTATTTCAGTATGCAATAATGCCTTTGGGAATGCAGGACGCACCTGCCACGTTCCAGTAACTCATGAGAATTGCAAGTCTTATTTGGATGACATTTTGATTCATTTGAATGAACATCTGGTAACTGTAGCAGTGATTGAATTCCTCTTTCATGTTAAACCTTTGCATAATTGGTTGAGTACATTTCATAATAGAAACCTGGGTATTCTTCCAGAAGCCAATAAAACATAGATGACGTCAGGCATACCTAGAGATTTGTCTTTAGGTTTATTGCCAGAAATGGGCATAGGGTGTTATGTCGATGAGAACTTGTGTTCAAGTGAAGCAGGTTCATTTGACTGGCATTGTTATGTTGCCGTATCTACACCAACTGTATGTGACATACACATATCCATAGTGTTTGTTTTAAACTATTTGAGTTCCTAAGGTGTATTTTTTTGTATGTTGGACTCACAATTTATGATTTACTATTTTCCTTGAAAAGATTCTACCATTTCTAATTCCAGAAAATTGTTTTGAACGTTTTCAGTCTACTAACTAACTAGAGTACTTCTCATTAGTTTTCCTTTCTTTTATAGAATTTAAATGTTGACCCGGAGAAGCTGTTCACCAAGCTTGAGAGGATTGGAAAGGGATCGTTTGGAGAGGTCTTTAAAGGCATTGACAATCACACGCAACATATGGTCGCTATAAAGATCATTGACCTGGAGGAGGCTGAAGATGAGGTGGAAGACATCCAACAAGAGATCACAGTCCTCAGCCAGTGTGACAGCCCCTTCATCACTAAATACTATGGCTCTTATCTGAAGGTGAGGCCCATGCACTACTTCTGAGAAGCAGTTTAGTGTGTGTCAGGCAGTTAAGATGGATTTAAGCTGTATGATATTAGGGGATAGCAGAGGTCTAAACTTTTGTATGCTGGTGATGTTTTCTTTGGGAGAAGTAGAGTTTAAACAAAGAGATGCACTTATACTTGGCCTAATTGCTCCTGAGGTGGTTTGATGCTTTAGTGTGTCTTGGAGGACTTTTGCATTAGTCTTTAGCTATCCAATCAGTAAATACACAGTAAAAGTGACCAAGGTAAATATCTTAGTGTGAATAGGCCTTTGGGAATTAGAATTGCTCTATATAGGCTAATTTCATCATAAAATGACTGGAGAGCTCCCACAGAGGATTGGCGAGGGTTGTGAGAGTGTCCCATATGTTTGTGGTCCCACTGCTCCTGAATGCCTTTTAGGACCAGTGGGACACTTTACAGTTTTTACTGCTTCTGAATGGCTACCATCTTGCAGAGCTCAACTCCAACCCTAATCAAACACCTGAAGCAGCTAATCAAGGTGTTCAGATCACAAAAAAAAAAAAAAAAAAAAAAAAAAAACAGGCAGGTGTGTTGGAGCAAGGAAGTTTGCAGGGTTGGCTACCCCTGTTTTACATCTAATGGGGACATCTCTGGATGGATGAGTGACATTTCAAGAAAATTTGTCATTTAGCTCTTGAAGTTTGGTACATGGTTTAGAGATTTTAGAAATTACTGCTGCTTGTTAGACAGCAAGACAATAGTGTCCTGTTATAAGTCAGTACTAACTGGAATTATATGACTCAACATCTCTTGCAGGACACAAAACTGTGGATCATCATGGAATATTTAGGAGGGGGTTCTGCTCTGGATTTGGTGAGAGTTTTAATTTCCTTAATTGTATTAACTAAAACAGTCTATATTTCTGACAACCTGATACTATAATAGAAAAGTCAATGGCCAGTTAAAAGTGTATATTTTAAAACAATATTTACTAAAAAAAAAAATAGCATATTTCTGCAAGTTGCTGTTAAGCAATATAAATGTTAATTATGATACATATTGGCTGTAAACATTACAGTTGCAAATCTCTAGGGCATAGGTGTTTAATCCTGTTCCTGTAGATCTACCTTCCTACAAGGTTTAGCTATAACCCTAATCAAATATTCGTGAATCAGCTAGTTAAGATCTCCAGGAACACTTGATAACTTCAAACAGGTGTGTTGGTGCAGAGTCGGAACTTAAAGAGATGGTTCACAAAAAATAAAAATTATGCCATGATTTACTCACCCTCAAGCCATCTTAGGCGTATATGACTTTCTTCTTTAAGACGAATACAGTCAGAGTTATATTAAGAAATGTCCTGGCTCTTCCAAGCTTTATAATGGCAGTGAACAGTGGTCCAGATTTTGAAGCCCAAAAAAAAAAAAAAAAAAGTCCATCCGTCACAAAAAGTGCTCCATGCGGCTCAAGGGGCTTAATAAAGGCCTTCTGAAGCAAAGCGATGCGTTTGTATAAGAAAAATATCCATATTTAAAACTTTATAAGCGGTTGTCTTTAGCTTTCGCTAACTGTCATACGCACGCTCATGAGAGAGTGGCATTTCAGATACAAATTATTTAGACCACTGCTTCTCAAACCTGTCCTGGAGCTCCGGGACATGAGTTGATGCGAGCATAGGCGCCGATTTATGTTTCTGCCGGTGGGTGCTCAAGCCGCTGCAAGCCAAGAGATTCATGCTGGCTCCCTCTCGTATTACAATAATGCACTCTTGACATTTGCGAGAATAACGAGAATAAAATCGTACAAGCTGCAATCCATTTCTTATTGATTAAAGTTATTGATTATTGATTTCCGTGGGTGCGGAAATCCACGGGATCGGCGCCTATGGATGTGAGGAATCAGTGTGGTTATAGTCATGTAGTATATAATTAATTATACTTGTGTTTTCCCAGAGGTTTAGAGTCCTACACATTGGTTAAGTTCCTCTAACAGGTCTGTTTTTTGATCTACAGCTAGGACCTGGAGCTCTTGATGAGTCCCATATTGCCACCATCCTCAGAGAGATCCTGAAAGGCCTGGATTACCTGCACTCAGAAAAGAAAATTCACAGAGATATTAAAGGTGCCTGTGTGATGTACCTACACAGTTTTCTGCCACTGAAATCTATAAATGATCTCCAGCATTTCAAGATGGTGTTTCTGTTCTGAAAGCTCAAATCATGATGTAATGTGTGTTTGTGTGTTTCTCTAGCTGCTAACGTCCTGTTGTCGGAGCAGGGTGATGTGAAGCTAGCTGATTTTGGTGTGGCTGGGCAGCTCACAGACACACAGATCAAGAGGAACACGTTTGTGGGCACTCCATTCTGGATGGCACCAGAGGTCATTAAACAGTCAGAATATGACTCAAAGGTCAGATCCGTTCACCGTGTAATGCATGTACCAAAGTTTTAATCATAGCATGGCAGGGGTTAATATTTAGACCCGGCATAGCCAACCCTGCTCTTCTACTTTCATGCAGACTTCAGTTCTGACTGTTATTTTCTAGTAATCCTGAACACCTTGATTTGTTGGGGCTGAAGCTATACTCTGCAAGGGGTATCTCTCCAGGAGGAGTATTGGCTACACCTGATTTAGCCACTCTGTTTCCATACCTTGTATGTCTTTGTATGGGCCTTTTGATCTTTAGAAAACAGTTTGCGCCCTTTAAAGTTATTATCCAGAGTCTGTTATATATCATCAGGTCTCTACAAGAGCAATGACATTTGTGTTGCACACTGAAAATTTTAGCACACGTAGAATAGGTTACTCAGATGTGTGTGTTTTGCAGGCAGATATCTGGTCATTGGGCATAACTGCAATCGAGCTAGCAAAAGGAGAGCCACCACACTCTGATCTTCACCCCATGAAGGTGTTATTTCTCATCCCTAAGGAAAACTCACCCACACTGGAGGGAAACCACAACAAAGCTCTCAAAGAATTCATAGATGCCTGTCTCAATAAAGACCCCAACTTTGTAAGTGCTGCCTGAACTTTTTGGGGGATTAACAGGTTCCAGGTGTGTTTAATTAGGGCTGGAGGTAAATTCTGCTGGAAGGTGGCCCTCCAGGACTAGAACTGGACACCCCTGATATAGCAGGGTTTCCCAAATCCAGCCATGTAGGTCACACCCTAAACCAGGTGTCTCCAAACTCGGTGCTGGAGGGCCACTGTCTTGCAGAGTTTGGGTTTGGTTCAGGTGTGTTTAATTAGGGTTGGAGCTAAACTCTGCAGGACAATGGCCCTCCAGGACCGAGAGACCCCTGCCCTAAACAAACTCACCTACCTGTAATGTTCTAGTAACTCAGAAGATCTTGATTAGCTTTGCTCAGGTGTCTTTGATTAGGGTTGTAGCTAAACTCTTCAGAGCAGTGGCCTTCCACGCTGGATTTGAGTAACTCTGCGAAATAGTCTTTAGATTTCTGCATGTATAGCAGGTGTGTGGACTGCTTTGACCCTTGGATGGCTCATGGGGGCCAGAGCTGCCCACCCCTGATGTATAGTCATGTATAATCAAAAGACATAATGTTTGTATTGTCTCTGCCAGAGGCCAACAGCTAAAGAGCTTTTGAAACACAAATTTATCATTCGACATGCCAAGAAGGCATCATTCCTGATGGATCTTATCGACAAGTACAAGAGATGGAAAGAAAAACAGGCCCGTGATGAGTCCAGCTCTGATTCAGAATCGTAAGCACAAAACAAACATTAGCACATTTAATTATATTAATATTATAATTAATTATTCACTGAGTGAATAATGTGTGTACGTGTCTTCAGAGATGACGGTGAAGCATCTGGAGAGTCTGTGGATGATGACTGGATCTTTGGCACTGTCATAGGACATAAGCCCACAGTGAAACAGAATGGAGTCAGACAAAAAGAAGAACTACACAAAGAGGTGACATCAAATCAGGTGATTTTTGAAAGACTGCCTTAAACAAAATTATCTTTGGGTTTAGAAATGAGTGGTTTTTAGATGTTAGTGGATCATCCTTCCATCCGTTCTCTTGCCGCTTATCCAGGACCAGGTTGCAGTGGCAGCAAGCTAAGTAGGGCTGCCAATATATCCTTTCCCTTCCACAGCCCCTCCTGGGGGATCCCAAAGCATTTCCAGGCTTTCCAGCATGGAGGTCTCCCTGGGCTCTATTCCCAATTAGATATGCCTGGAACACCTTCACTGGGAGGTGTCTGCGAGGCATCCTACCACATTAACTGGCTTTTTGAAGAGAAGTATGTCTCTGGGTTGTCAGAGCTTCTTAGCATCTCTCAGGGTTAGCCCAGACACCCTGCAGAGAAAACTAATTTTAGCCCCTTGTACCTGCGATCTCATTCTTTCAGTCATTACCCAAATGTCATGACTATAGGTAAGGTTCAGAACATAGACTGACTGGTAAATCAAGAGCTTCACCTTTGGGTCCAGCTCCCGCTTCACCACGATGGTTTGGTACAACAACTGCATTACTGCCGCCACTGAACTGATGTGCCTGTCAATCTCATGTTCTCATCTGCCACAAAGAGGCTCAGGGGCAAGGGACTGCCTTTGTGGAGTCCAGCAGCCACTGAGAACAAGCTCAGTGGATCATGTGGTTCCTCTGATAAGACACCTTAGGGGCTTTCCCACTATGTAGTTCTAGGAACTCAGTTCTAGGAACTAGCCAGCAGGGTGGTTCCTGGAGAACCAGTTTTTCCCTCAGGCTGTTTTCCTGGTTGCATTCGCACCGGCAGGGGAACTCTGAAGTGGCTGAAAGCGACATCTTTAAGCGTGGCATTTACGAACGTCAACAAACGGTGAATGGAGGATGATGTGATCGCAGCTGTTTTTGTTGTGTGTCATGGGTTTCGTGATAATGGAGATGGAATGTAAACGCACAATTTACGCAACTGAAAGAGCATGAAAATCTGACTAAATCTCCTAACCTGCAGTTACATATCATCGAGGCTGAGAAAAGAACAAAACACTTCAGAAAACAGGTAAATGCCGTTATCACTGTTTTCCATGTTCGTGGAGTAAATATTTTTACTCTGCTTTTTAAAAATGCCGGGTAGCCAGTGTTTTGTATGCGTTTGGCCAATCAGTGTACACTTACATCACTGGTAGCTCCTATAGAACTGTTTTAGACCCTACTCTGAAGTAGGAGCTAATTTAGTTCCCACAAACAGGGTTCCTAGAACTAAAACCGTTCCTAGTTCCTGCAGCGCGAAAACACCAAAAAGCGGGTACTTCCACCAACAGTGCTAGGAACTATGATAAGGTTCTTCCGGTGCGAAAGCCCCTCTTCTGAATTTGAGTGGAACTGAGTACATACATCAAAACACCACCTGATTAAAAATCATTGAGCAAAAATGAAATATTAGTGCTAAGAAAAGTTTATGCCACCTTTGAGCACAGATAGAGTATAACTAATGCAATGATATTCAGGCATGTATATATCAGACTTGCACATCTGCCTGTCTCATTGTTTAGGTTCCAGACAGTGCAAAGAAGCCTCCGCCCAAGAGCAAACAGTCCAAGTCCTCTATTATTTCCCCACTGTTTGCAGAGGTAAGAATTTGATTCTAATTAACCTTCTTCCAACTTATGTATTGTGTACGTGCTGATGTTTATCTAGAGTTGGACTTCGCAGTTCGCAAATGATCAGGCAAATGAATTCCAGTCCATACTGAACTAACAATGATGTATTCAAAGTGTCAATTACAGGATGGATGTGTTTGTTCTTCTGTCAGCTGAAGCAGAAGCAAGGTGTTTATAAGCCAGCAGTGATAGAGGAGCTGAAGCAGGCCATGCTCCTGGCTGAAGAGACATGTCCCGGGATCACTGACTCGATGGTGACGGGAGTGGTTCAGAGGTTAAAGAGGTATTTACAGCACCCTGCCTGCACTGCCCACCACATGTTGATTAGAGTCTGATGTGTGTTTTCTGCCTAACAGGTTTTCGTCTCAACACTGACTGACTCTGCATGAAGACTTTCTCTGTGGGTGTCTGTATTATGTATTGTCTGTTGTTTTATTATGGTGGGATTGTGAATAAGCCATTTACAATCCCAGTTACTTGCTGTCTGTACATAAGTGTAGAATGTGGACTGGATTTGTTTAAGGACGCCATGGAATCATTTGATAATTTAAGTTTTCCTCAATAATTCCTGGAAGAGAAAGACTGTACATTTTAATTTTATTTATCTGTTAATTTTTTTTGTCAGCTTGGCCTATAAATGCCTGAAAGCTCAGCGATATGAACTAAAAGCTACCAATTCTGATCTCAAGGGATCTGTATCAGCTTTTTTTTTTTGTACAGAGCTGTAATGGTGCAATAATTCAATCACTATTAATTGTCCTTTTGCTAGCATTGCTCTTAGAGTTTGAAAAAAAGACTATAACATTAAAAGCATTTTGCACTTTTTTGGCCTTTAAATGGTCATATCTTTTGTTTTGTACCTGTACAAGGCTTATTTCTACTCTATTTCTATTCTATGCTCTGGCTGGTCTTGGCTTAGAGGGTTTTTTCAAATATCAGTTTTCTGGCTTATTGTATCATTTAAGCAACGTGCTAACATGCTCATGTAGACTCGTTAGATCTAGGAAGAGAGCCATGACCTTCATTTTTATGGTCAGTTTAACTCGTTAACATTTAACTCGTTCATGGTCATTACAGTACAGCAAACAAACTGAATTTTAAAGTTGAAGTGCATAATTTTTTAAACCACCAGCAATTAGAACTGCAAAATAACAAAAATATAGGTTTTGCAATTTCTCCCCCAGTCTGCCATTGGTTGGTCCCAAACTCATACCATTGGTTGCCGATAGCCTACAATTTATAACTTTTAGTTGATACTCTTTCGTGGTTCAACAACGAAAATAACACTTGAGTTTTGCTGTCCTTCCTCTATCTCCAAAGATTCAGAGTTACAGCATGCCTGATTGCACCTGGATGATAACAGCATTTTAATGTGTTACATAACAGTGTATGGGATTATAGGACTATAAATCTGTGCTAAAGTTCAATTCAGACTAATGTACAACTCTGAGTGATCACCGCTATCATCACCCTTTTCAGGAAGCACCTGTGTCTTTTAACCTGCTGCTCAAAGCCGGCTTTCCCGTAAGACAAATGAATGTGTGACAGTTGAACCAATCCAAACAACTGTAACAATCCAACAAATTCACACGATTTTAATTCTTACATCCAAAAACAAGATCAAAATTTGTCACTCTATATACAGATATTACATACAATGTTTATACACATATTACATAATTTTTACACGAGAAAAATATACATAAAAATGTAAACTTTGTATACAAAAAAATACCTTAGACCAATTAAAGACCAATAACAAAAGGTGACTAGATTATCCTATGAGTTTTAAAAACAGTTCTACAGTACATTCAGTGAGTATAGGAATCAGTCAGCCATCTTAACGAAGAGTGCAAGCGACTTTTGTCAGGGGGTTTCTCTGTGCAGTGGACCTGCTGTCGTTCGCACAGGACACACAGTAGTAACACAGTAAAAACTTGGACTGCACACAACATTTCAGCTCGTTAGAGGAACAAAAAGGCTTGGGGAGAATAAACAAAGACGACTCTTGTTCACAAGTATCAGGCTTTTGCACAAGTGACTGAAAAGTAAAGAACCTGTGGAACACAGCGCAGGTGAAAGTGCAGCTGATCACAGGAGGTTTAAAGGTGATGACCAAGAAAACAAACATGTTTTGTTACTACAAACGAATCTTGAGACTGACTTACTCAAGGATGCCTTAAAATGAAGTAATGGCCAAATGGCTCCAGTGTGCCTGTGATCATTCTGGCACACAAAAGGTCTCTTTCATGAAACAGAGCACAACGAATGTGTGTAAATCATCATAAAACCATTATTACGCAAGCGGCTGCTTTCAATACTATGTCACAACTTGTATAAGAATGATTCTACGAATGATTCAACTCAATCTGAGCTGTTTTGAACCAATTCAATGCAACAATTTATAACGGTTTTACAAACGATTCCATTCAGTGTGAAAATTACGTAACAGCTGTTTTATGAACTCTTCCATTCAATGTGACAGTTTATGCAAGAATAAACTGAATCTTTTCTAAAACCATTCTTGCGTAAACTGTCATTGGTTTTAGAAATCATTAAACGTAATTACATAAGAATGGTTTCTCAAATGATTTACACAATTTCATTCTCCTGGTTTTTCATGAATGAGACCCATTATTTTTTCTTTTCTGATTAGTGAGACTGGATTAGAGTAAGTGTGCATACGTGTGTTTACGTCTTTCAGCGACCACTGACTGTTATTTTTTAATAGCTATCAAAAATACTGTTGCACATGATCACAGTCTCTTCGTCCAAAAAAATGACACGGATACATCAAATCAATAAAAATGATTAATCACAAGAATTTTGATAGCCATTAAAACTACCAAACATTATGCCACTAAATGCATCGGTTCCACCAAGTATGTTGCAAATGACTGGTTTTGTTTAAAATTTCATATTTACCTTTCGTCACTCAAGTCAACCAATAAAACCCAATCTAGAGGTTTCTATTCTATAAATATATTTAATACTTAATATATAAGATAATCGTTCAGTGTCTAAAATCTACCAAAAACCTTGGTTTTACTGTCTTTGAAAGAGAAAATGAAATTTGCAGGGAACATTGGTCCCATGTGGCATAAGGCTGACTGACGGTGGCTAAAAATGGCTGAATTTGAACCTGACACTTCTGTGGAAGTCTGGAGAAGAACCATCAGGTTGCACGAACCATTCTCCATAGAAATTGCACCAAATGTCCACAAAACAAACGCAGGGTTACTTCAGTTGACATCAACTCTCCCGCCACCCATTCAGCTCTACTATACTCTGAAACCTTGCCACCAAGGGCTCTTGTATTAGAAAGACCAAATGAGGTCCTAAACTGATTAAGCACCATGAAGAACAACAAACATTTGAACCCATATATTTGGCAAAATATCACCTCAAAATGTCATTGTTCCGTTTACTCTTCGCTGAATGAGTTCCATGTCAGTGTTTCTACAAGATTAGCAAAGTTGAGATCTTTGCCATTAATCAAACAGTTAAGCCATAAATGAAAAACCGTTTAAGGAGAATGAGATCCAGCTGTTTGTCACAGAGCAGAGGCTGATGGGAGTGAGCCGCACCTGAAGACTGGCATGAGAGACTCTGCTGAGGAGATTATTGCTTTAATTAACCTTGTGATGTGAGCAGTCCAGGCCTGGTCCACTGAGCGTGTGCAAAAACCCATGAATGAAACATACTCTTCAGTCATACAGATTTGTGTCCTGATTACAAGTCATCTCGAGACCACATCAAGCTTAGACCGGTCCTGTTATATAGAGACAGACTGCTGAAGGACAGGAGTGTTGTTGGCTCATTCTGGGCTACTGTCTGAAATCAGGCTGAAAGTTGTACAACTTCAATGCCACCATGATAGTGTTAGTGTGCTCATTTATGGTTTGTTTTTATACTTGGTATACATCTTGGGTGATCTGATCACACTGTCAGAGATGCCACATCACATTACACTAATGTATCATGGACCACAATCTCATGTAATGCTTAATCAATGGGATGAAATTTAGCAAGCTATGTACAACTATAAAGCTGACCTTATTGCAACCAGATTTTCTTCTCCATTGTGACTTATGTCAGAGTGATGGTTTCTCAAATGAGAAAAAGCAGGACTTTATTTTGTCAATCAGGAGTTGATTGGATCGTTCTCATTTGCTAATTGCTACAATCTCATGTGAGTGACAGGTTGCTCAAAAGATCTTGCATAAACTGATTGCCATTTCTCGTATCAACATTCAAGTTCAAATATAAGGGCATGAGTGTGCCAATTTGTTTTTGCACTTCATCAACATGCAGTGACCCACCAATGACACCCTACTGAAATCACATTACCTCCCCTCAACAAAAACCCATCATAAGTGGTCATAAGGTCACCATGTGTAAATGATAATTCCTCCTCTGAACACTTGTGATTAGATTAACCAAGACTGATGCTAATACCAAGTATAAACAAGAGTCTTGCCCTGCTCTTTCTCCAGCCAACACACACCAGCACATTCCTCTCACAAGGACTCTACAGGACACAAGCCAACCAACAACCAGTTACTCTTGTTTGAGGAATACTTATATACTAATGGAATAGGTAATATGATAGAATATGATTCACTAGCCTTAGTACAACAGACCATCACCCCATTTCCACTGACACAGTGCTGGTGCCTGGCACCATTTTGCACGTTTCCACTGAAAAAAAGAACTAGTAACATTAGAGACACTTGATGGTAAAAGACTCCTTTATAATGTAAAAATATATGTTGCACACAACCTCAGTTGACATTTCTATTTTTAACTGTGCTACACAGCCTCTCCAGCAACATTATTGTCCCTGTCCATCTGAAATAGTCATATATTTACAAATATCATATGTGTGAATCATGATTGTTCTTATGATAATTAAATGAAAATAAGTTCTCAAAAATTGGATTAAAAAATGACTAATGCACATGATCAGGTAATGTAGTAATGTTGTCATGGTTTGGCTCTCAAGAAATATAGTTCGGCTCAGAGACAGCTCTACAGATCACCGGCTCCTGCACTAGCACCATTTGGTGGAAAAGGGGTAAATGTGGGCAGAACATAACTCTTGGATCACTACAACAACAGAGGATGGACACTGTTGACAGACCAAGCAGAGATATGTGTACAGAAAGACTCAAATCTGCTGCTGATCTATGGTTGGTGACAGAAATTAAAGAGTTAGTTCACCCAAAAGAGTAACCGTTAAACTCATACTTTCTTCAAAAGAACACAAAAGGAGACGATTTCAAAAAAGTTCACACTGCTCTTCTTCATGCAATTAAAGAGAATGGAGACTGAAAGCACCATTAAAAAGGTCCATATGTTGTGTGCACCATATTCCAAATATTCTGAAGACATAAGATAGCTTTGTGTTAGAAACATATTGAAATTTATGTAATTAAAGGCCTGTTCACACAGATTTGATTTTCTGTTAAGACCAATGGGGAAAAAAGGCAGATGTGCTGAATGAAAATGCAAATTCACTCCATAACAGTAGGTGGCGCTTAGTGAAAACAGAAGTACAGCAGTACGGAAAAGCAGCACTGTGCAATTTGTTTTCTGACACCCATTTGTCACGGAGAAGAAAGGAAGTCAAACAGTATTTTCGTGTTTTCAAAACATTGTTCAAATTTTTGTATTTAAAAAAAAAAAAAAAAAAAAAGCTAAAGCAAGATTCCATAGACAAGAGAGCCAGTTCTGGATTCTTCCTCTGATATTTGCGGCCACTTAGCAAAATAATCTGTTTGTGAGCACCATCACATCATAGTTTTACGCAATGGCTTTTTGTGATCAAAAGTGCTAACTACTGGTCAGGCAGTTTTCTTTGTAGTGTGCCAAATTAGCACTGACATTGTGCGTTTGTTTTGGAACAGATGCATTAACAGCCATTTGTTCAAAATTAAATATTTACTGAACATTCATCTTGGTGTGAACAGGCCTTTACTCACACTCAAAATCTTGCAGCTGTCAAAAGTCATGTGTAAAGAGGCAAATATGCCACACAAAGGCATTGCCAAACAATCCTGGTTGTCACGTGTCATAACCAACTGTGATGCACCAGTTTAAATGTGCAGAAATTTAGAGTGCTTTTTTGGAGCTTGACAGTTCTTGTTCACTACTTAATTTTCTTTTTAAGAGCAGAAAGTGAACATTGTTCAAAACTTCTCCTTTCTTGTTCCAAGAAAAGTGAGTAAATGATGACAGTTTTCATTTTTGCGTGAACTATCCCTTTAAAATGGGAAACGGGGTGGTCTCTCTAACCAGACTCAGTTGCTCTGAGGGAACGGGGGAGTGGCAGCAGTGGCACTAGTGATGGTAAAGCCTGTAGGTGGCGCTGTGGAGCTATGGCTGGGCTGCAGGTCTTTGGGGATCCCACTGTGGGAAGCCAGTTGGTGGCCGAAGGCTGCACTAAACTGTGGGAGCTGTAGTTTAGGTTGGGTGGGGGTGAGAAGGTCCCGTGAAGAGGGCGAGGATGAAGGTGAGGTGAGGCCGGTCAGGCCCGGTTGGGGTAAAGCGGAGAGAGCAGCAGTGGGCTGCAGAATTGTGGAGTGGGACGTGGAGGGCGGGGTGGACAGAGCGGTGGAGAGCAGGTGAGTTTCAGCAGTGAGGAGGTTACCGAACTGTGCCGGGTCTGTAAGCGAAAGCGGGAGGTTATTCCAGGAGGTGCGCGGAGGCCCTGGCGCTCCACTCAAAGGCACCTCCAGCAAGAGAGGCGGGTCAGTTTGATAAGAGGCACCATGTGGGGTTGAGATGTGATCCCTGTAGGGCGATGGCACATGCTCGCTGCTGTAATGACTACCTGGTGTGGACGAGTCTGGTTTGGGAGCTCGGGAAAACGTTCGTTCTGTTAACCCACCACTGGGATTTGTAGAGGGTGCGGTGGCGCTGCTCTGGGTTGGCTGGGGAGAAGGGGATGTTGGGAAATGATGGTCTGTTGGAGTGTGGAGTAGGTTTCCCTCCAGTTCTAGATTGGGAAAAGTCTCAGAAGCCATTCGGCCGTTCAGAAGGTCTCCGATGCCAGTCGCTGTGACCCCTGATCCCGAGAACACGGCCATGGTTCGGTGGTCTACCCCGTCCGCTGGAGTCAGCTCACCCATTGAGGACAAACACACCAGGGAGTCAGGATATGACCCCATGGCCTGCAGGGCTCTGACCAGCTCCTCTGCCTCCTCTGTGGTGGGCAACAACTCTCCATTCTTACCTGGATCCACAAAGACAACTCAGACAAAGTGCAAAACAACCAACGGACAAGTAGATTTTTAAATTTTCTCAAGAAAACTTGAGTGTTGATTGACAAATGCTAGTCTGTTTGATTGCAGGCTGGCCCAAGCCAAAAGAGGCTACACTAAGGGGCTTTTGCACCACATAGTTCTAGGAACTAGCCAGCCGGGTGGTTTCTAGAGAACCAGTTTCCCCCTCGGGCCGTTTTCCTGGTTGGATTCACATTGGCAGCAGGAACTCAACATCAACGTCAACAACCGTTTGTCCAATCAGCATACACTTACGTCAGTGGTAGTTCCTATAAAACTGTTTTAGACCCTACTCTGTATTAGGAGCTAAATTTAGTTCCCCCAAACGGAGTTCCTAGAATTAAAACCGTTCCTAGTTTCTGTGGTGCAAACACGCCAAAAAGCGGGCCCTTCCACCAGTAGAAAGCCCCTCCAGAGTCTTCATCATATTTTGTTGTCATATAATCAGATGTGAACGTACCCTCAAAAAGGTCGAAATCCTGAAGATCATCCGGGAGTCTGGGCAGCACATCAGAGAAATCTTCCTGATTCAGCTCAAGATCATTGGAAATGTCAGGCATTTCTTCTGTGATGTCATCAGGAAGCTCGTCTGCGCTGAGTTCAGGGGTCGACGGACTCCTGCTAGAGCGACAGGCGGAGAGTGAATGCAAGCTTGACTTAAGTTGAATAAAGTCAGAAAGGTACTCTATGAAGTCTATGAATATGAATGGTTGGCCAACACATTACAAGCACAGATCCTCTTGTGTTGTTGCTGTGGCGGTAACCTAGGTACTCGAGAGGTTGAGCTCCCTTCATGTCTGTCATTGAACCCAGAAGAATTATATTTCAGGTAGCTAGCTATCAACATACCAACAGATTGTCTTACATTAACTAACTTCCTCAGCAAGATACTGTTACTCTTTCATGACAGTAGTTGTCCTACTTTATTGTCTGTTACAGTATCCTTACGACAACACTGGCAATACAGCATGCAATTGTCAGTTTTGTTAGTAATCGAAACTGGACTTGTCATGGTCTCAGCATTTAAACTAAAGACTGAACACTTAGACTCTACTACATCACTATAGATGCATTTTGTGGTCCATGCCAACTAGTGCATATGATCCACTCTGTGCTGTTGTGACAGAATTTTTACTATTTACTAAATCAGGGGTGCATTCTCATGTGAGGGGGTGCCCTGTCCTGTTCCTGGAAATCTACCTACCTGCAAAGTTCAATTCCAACCCTGCTCCAGCACACCTGTCTGTAATTATCAAGTGCTCCTGAAAAAAGTGCACCTTAATTAGCTGGTTCAGAATCTGCGCTGAACTTTGTAAGAAGGTATATCTCCAGGAACAGGACTGGGTACTCCTTATTTACACGGTATGAATCATTCAGAAAGGGAAAGGGAAAGGAAAAGGGAAGTGGTGTGTGGCCAAGTATGGTGACCCATACTCGGAATTTGTCCTCTGCATTTAACCCATCCAAGTGCACACACACAGTAGTGAACACACACCAGAGCAGTGGGGAGCAGTTGGGGGTTCGGTGCCTTGCTCAATGGTCTCACCTCAGTCGTGGTATTGAAGGTGGAGAGAGTGCTGGTTATTCACTCACCCCACCTACAATCCCTGCCGGACCTGAGACTCGAACCCACGACCTTCGGGTTACAAGTCCAACTCTCTATCCATTAGGCCACGACTGCCCCTCTTCTGGTCTCAATCTTGACTTGAACTCAACCTGCTTGGGTCTTGACCTATACACCATGCTGGTTTCGTGTGGCCAGAGGAGAACTGGCCCCCCAACTAAGCCTGATTTCTCCCAAAGTTTTTTTTTCTCCTTTTCTGTCACCGATGGGGTTTAGGTTCCTAGGTGTCGCCTTTGGCTTGCTTAGTTGGGGACACTTAATTTCTGGCAATACTGTTGACTTTATTGCACAGGCACTATTTCAAGTGAACTGAACTGAGCTGGATGATGAAATCACTGAATCAACAATGAACTGACTTAACTGAAAAACTGACTGTTTACTATTGTCCTCTTGCATTATCGACACACTATTCTCTTGTCTAACACTGTAAAGCTGCTTTGACACAATCTGTATTGTATAAAGCACTACATAAATAAAGGTGACTTGGCTACAACACTGGTAGTTGTGATGTATAATGACACATTTTGAAATGCAACAATGAAACATTTATGAAGCAAGACTGTGATGCATTTGAAAGCAGGATAGGCACCTGACATGGGCATGGTGAGTGGGCAGCGAGAGGGAGGGCATTAGCAAGTTGCCCTGTGGCACAGCGGGAGGAATGGGCTTTTGCGGTCTGCGCGGACCTCGTCTTCTTTTCTTTTTGTGTTTCTTCGTCAGTGCAGGCGGCTTGGTCTTCTTACGTGGGCGCCGCTGCTGCTGCTGCTGACTGCGTCTGTTGCCATCCCCACGCAGGAAATTATCCTGCCACACACACACATTTACGTACAACTTACAACCAGCTCTGCATTGTGTAAACACATCCCTTTTAAGGTTATCAAGATAAGCAGTGTGGCTTCTCACCATTTTCTTGGCATGTTCGTCACAAAGAGGTGTCTGGTGAGTGATGTCAAACACAGGAACGGAGCACTGCTGTCCATCAGCGAACCGTGCCGTGCAACTGGAGAACAGCTGCTGAGAGTGATTCAATAGGATATCTGCGTCAACGTGCTGTCAAGAACATAACACACTGGCATCTGACAACTGCACGTAGGTGTTACTTGGACATTGTTCAAACTGACAGTTCATCGTTTCATCACTACACCATCACTAACATCTGTTCATTTTACTTGTAGTGTGTATCTGTTCAAGGATACGTTGAAAACAGTGACGTGAAAATGGCAAAGCTATGTTGCTGCAGCTTTGACCCTTCGTGGTTCCCATACATACTGTCCTTTCATACTTGTGTGGTACTGCAGACCTTGAACTGAAAAATAAAATCATTTATACAGGCATTTTAAAAACACACACACACACACAGCCCTGAAATGCATACAATCCTTGTAAACATCATGCTCAACACACCAGGTTGAGGTCTGTGAGCTCTTGCTGAGTTTCTGAATGAGCTGTGCAGTGCAGTCGGGGTCTTTGCTTGCAGCATGGAGCAGAGCTTTCCGGAAGGCGTATCGGTATCTGCTGTGACGGGTGGCTCCCCGGTCCTGTCGGCACAGGTGTTTATACCTCTCCTGTAGGTACGTACATAGCTGTGCCAGACGTGCCCGCCGGGAAAGCGGCTTTTCATTGGAGGAGCTGACCCACACAAACAAAACAAATCAGTCAGGGTAATAACATGCTTGTTTTTCTCTAAAACATTTTGATCTATACTCGTGGAGTAAATTAATTGCAAATGGCATTATATTTACTATATCAGAAGTTGTGAGGAGCAAGTGAGGAGCAAATTTCTTACCATTGATGGGAGCTTCTTTCTTGAAGTCTCCAGGCCTGAGGCAATAAAGGAACAAGCTCCTCTGTATCTTCATCATCTGTACTGTCCTCAGACCAGTCTAGCCCTATGGAAACACACATGCATATATGATGAGATATATATCAAGGACATTGTACATGGTTACTTACATTATAAAATATTACTACAATTTAAAATAACTGTTTTGTATTTTAGTATATTTTAAAATATATTTAATTCATTTAAAAATGATTCCTGTGATCAAAGCTGAATTTTCAGCATCATTACTCCAGTCTTCAGTGTCACATGATCCTTCAGAAATCAATCGAATATGCTGATTTGCTGCTCAAGAAACATTTAATATTTTAGTAAACTTTTCATTATTCTTTCAGGACTAATGGGAAGTTGAAAAGAATAGCATTTAGCTGAAAAGAAAATTGTTTTGCACCATTATAAATATCTTTACTGTCCCTTTTCATAAATTTAAAGCGTCCTAATAATTGTATAATAATTGTGGTTATGCAGACACACACACACACACACACACACACACATATATATATATAAGGGCTGTTGATTTAAAGGGATAGTTCGCCCAAAAATTAAAACTCTGTCATTAATTACTCACCCTCATGTCGTTCCAAATCCGTAAGACCATCGTTCATCTTCGGAACACAAATTATGACATTTTTGATGAAATGTATATCTTAATTTGTGTTCCGAAGATGAACAAAGATCTTACGGCAGGGATAGGCAAATTCGGTCCTGGAGGGCCGGTGTCCTGCAGAGTTTAGCTCCAACCCTAATCAAACACACCTGAAGAAGCTAATCAGTGTCTTCAGGATCATTAGAAAGTTACAGGCAGGTGTGTTTGATTAAGGTTGGAGCTAAACTCTGCAGGACACCGGCCCTCCAGGACCAAATTTGCCTATCCCTGTCTTACGGGTTTGGAATGACATGAGGGTGAGTACTTAATGACAGAATTGTCATTTTTGGGTGAACTAACCCTTTAATGTGTTAATATAATTAAATAGTTATGGAAAAAAAAAAAGTGTGTTACAATTTTATTTTACGCAACTAATTACGCAATCAATCCAAAATTTTCCAGAATTTTTGAAAACTTGCAGAAAATTTACTAGAAATATTCCACCCCTTTGCAACCCTAGCTTTCAGTTTTTAGTTTGTGCATTTTGTATTGTGCAGAACAGTACTGTTTTAATGTAACAAGTTGGTCGTACCAAGATGTGGGAACAGGTCTCCGTGTTCTCTCTGTCTCTGAGTGTAGAGCTGCACAAGGTGCTGTAGTCTGAGCAGGCAGACAGGGGGTGCTGTGAAGGCAGTTGGGCGCATGGCCACGGCTCGGGGCTGGGGGCAGTCCTGGGCAGCAGGAGGGCGAGGGGATGCAGCAGGGACAGGTCTCCGGCTAACAGGCTGGTTCTGAACCAGACCAGACAAAACAGACGGCCCAGCCTGAGGTGGAGCTGGCTTGCATAGCAGAGTCTGCACTGCCCCATGTTGGGCGTAAGTGGGCCGATCTGTATGTTGAGGGGGCTGGACAAGCCTCGCCGAGGGTTGAGGCGGAGGTGGAGCCGGTGGTGGAGGTGGTTGTGGTAGGTGTGGGGAGGCTGGAAGTGTGCAGGGTTCAGTGACGGCACTAAAGTCCCGGGCGGTCACCCTCAGGCCAATCACTGGCCTGCTGGGCGGCTTCCTCTTGCTGGAGCTCTTCTGCACCACACTTTCCTCTCCGTCCGTGTCCTCCTCGTAGAAGGCAAAGGGGTCGAGGAGGTCGGAGTCCGAGAGAGGCATTGGGGTCAGGCGGGAGCAGGGGGGAGATGGAGGCAGGCTGTCCAGCCCATTAGTGTCTCTCAGAGCCAGAGAGGGAACGGTGATGTTCAGAGCGACAGACTCCACGTGAGCGCGGGTACGAACCTCCTCCAGAGCATCCTGCTTCTTCTTACGCTCCTTCTTCGGGATGAAGCCAAGCACCTGTAGGTGGCTGTTACAGTATCTGCCAAACCGAATGAACAAGGTTTGACTCAAATCATGAATTGAGAAATGCTCTCTCAAATGCCTCCATGCTACTACTGGTGGAGGTTAAATTTGAGTGCTTTATTTCATTGATTCTCATGTTGTATTGTTGTAACACATAGGCTTTAATGTAAAATACCGTCAATAGACCAAGAACATATCCATAGGGATGAGAATTAGATATGAATTTTAATTTTAATTCTAAATTAGATATTCTCATTTTGTTTAATAACTGTGGTTCCTTAACAAATCCATCAATAATTTCGAAGAAAAAAAATGGACAAAGTTCTTATTGCATTTCCTGCCATCAGCAGGCTGTAGATATTTTTTAGATTTCTACACAACAGAAACTACAAATCAGCAATGAATTATATTATACAATTCTTGCAAAAGGTTTGGGTTAGTACCTAGTTATTACCCAGTTACAGTAATTTCTTCAATAACTACTTTAATAAGTATATTACTCTTTATATTAGTCTAGACTTTCTAACTTTGATACAATACCTTGAAAAATACTGATATTCGATACCATTTTCAATAACACTAGAAAAAACTGCCAAAATATTAACTTTTTAATAAGTATATTCATTATTTTATGTTACAGTAGTAAATTAGGTAACACTTTAGTATAGGGACCGATTCTCACTATTAAATGCCTATCATTAACATATTGGCTATTTATTAGTATTTATAAAGCACACATTCTACAAGACCATATTCTACATCCCTAATCCCAATACCTAAACTTAACAACTATCTTACTAACTATTAATAAGTAGCAAATTAGGAGTTTATTGAGGTAAAAGTCATAGTTATTGGTTTGTTAATAGCGAATAAAATAAAATAAAGTGTGACGTAAATTAGTTTCTTAACATTTATTTTTGCAGAAAACTGTGAAGCGTTTAAGTTTCTGTGACAACAAGCTGACAAACACTTCTCATTTCAAATCTAGCCAAATGTTTAATCATCCATCCACAAAAATGGAGATTATGCAAATGCAAATTATGCGAATAATGCAATTATGTGAAAATGAAGTATAACTGGTGCACTTTGGATTACCAAATGCATGTTAAACTCTACTGTATATACTGTGAATCGAGCCAATCTGAGTTGTTGAAATGGTCACATTCTCACACTTCCTAAGAAACATGCAGTGCTGTACAGTGATTTTACCACAGATAAGTTTAACCGCTCTAAGGGAAACGAATATGATTTATAAAAACAATCTGAAAAAGCACCGGTTGTTAATGTTCGTGTTAGTGTTCCTGACACTAAACACTCAACCAAGAGTTCACAAACCATGACCCTCTGTAAGCCTCTAATCTGCAGGACTCCCTCTCATCTTACCTTCGCTCTTCTGCTTTGGGGATTGGGTTGGTGCATCGCTGACTGTTGTACTTGGCCACATATTCGCACTGCTTAAACGGAGCGGTTTTGTCCTCCAGAACATGACGAATGCAGAAGGCGTATCCGTTCAATCTGCGCTGCTTGCAGAGTTTGGGGCTGTAGGAGCACAGCGGCTTATTATCCACCTCTGAGAAATGTATGTGTTTACCTTCGTACATCACGTGACTCTGGTCCCTGAGAACATCAGCTGATCGGAGACAGAAAAGAGTGTGAATTACACCACATTAACAACATGCATTAAACTCACGGCATATATTAAATTTACAAATGCAAATGTATACTACACAAAGCATAAATGTTATTTAATATCCGTTATATTAGGTGTTTCATGCTTTAATCCTGACCAAGCAATAAAACACTGACAATATAATAGTTAGCTCTTGTGTCTTGGTTTAATATTTGAACAAAAATGAAACCCAGAGTCAGAGCTAGCTGATGCGGTCATAGGTTAACTACAAAGATCTCAACACCAAGATCAGAGCAACCAAAACAAACAAGCATGTGACATAGCCATATAAGTGATGAATATTACATCCTCAGCTTGATTTTGACATAACTGTATTATGATTAACAGAACGGTTCAGGTCACTGTTAGAAATTATGTGGTTTTCAGATGATCCATGAAAAAAATGGTCGAAGTATAATTCAGTAAATATAATATATACACTCTGCATTATTAGCAAATTTATGTATCAGGTCATATACATGATAAGTCAAGGTACCTGATAAAGAAAACCACGGAAATACTATGGTACAAGTTAAAAATAATCATAGAACTTTTTGGTTTTATTGTGACACAGAATTAATTAACTTAAACGCTTCCGCAGATATTATAACTATATCCATATAATCTTTCCTTTAACCTCATACTTAACAAATGATCAGTTTCGTTAAATAAACATCGCTGTCATCAAATCGATATGCTAAATAACTCCTAAAACATTACACACAAACATATTCAGTCAGTATTTAGACACTTGTGCCCCCGTTGAAGCAAATCTATATTATTATCAATTAAAAATTTTGTTTCAGCCCCTGGCTGTCAAAATCACACATTATTTTGATATTTCACTCGTTAGCTACAATGCTAAAAACAAACCCAGGAAACAGAAACACTGACGTGATACTGTGCTAACTTCATATTTAAAATGCTAAAAATAGAAATATAAGCTCATGCATGCGAGAATTTTGTTATTAGATTTTATTAAATACGTGAAGTTTGTGCATATTAATCGCAGTAAATATGACTATAAACAATGGCGGATGCGGCCCGTTAAATCAGGCCGAAAGAGCGGGTCGCGGCAGCCGATTAAGCATTAATAGTAGTTTAATTTTTACAAACCTTTGCTAATTAATCTATTTAAAATTAATACAATTATTGCAGCCTCAGTTTAATTAGAATTAGTGACCTCAACATGATACGGTTTGCTAAATATCCATTCTAAGTCAATGTAAACATTGGCCTACAGTAGCAGCCAAGCCTCGGTGTTCGAGTAGCGCGGTGAGGGGGTTAGCGCGCTCATGAGTCGGTTACAGCAGTAATCGAGTCCGCTTACCTGCAGTGGGTTCAGCCTCTACGGGGTCTCACTCCGGACAGACTGTATAAACGCCACAGATCATCACCTACACCGAATATTCATCGGAATTCCTTATGCTACGGAATATTACTCCCTGTTGAGGTGGCGAACCGTTAAAGCGATCACTAATGTACTTTCAATATTATGTTATCTTCTGCTCTCATTGAAAGATCTGCGGGGGTTTAGAGTTCAGTGCTCCGCGGACTCACAGCACCACTACCGGCGCTGCGGGGACATGACAACTGCTCCACTACCATGATGAGCTACAGCACACCACACAACAATCCTACTACCATCATGATGAGCTACAAAACACCATATAGAACACGTCTCAAACACATCTTCACTGTTGTGTGTTACAGTGTATGTTACTGCTGTCTTGAAAAGAAATTTTCCTGCCGTGTAGCAGTGTTGTTATCGATAACCAGGCTACTATTAAAATCATTTTCAGCAATTAAGTTCAAGCTGAAATAACATGAAATGTAAATATTTTATTATATTTTTAAAATACTTAGGTAAAACTTAAACAAAAAAATTGAAATTAATAAGTTGAAGTTAAATTGCTAAAAGAACTTTAATTCTGAAATAAACTGAAATAAAATGAAGCTAAACTGAATCATTATTATTATTAATGACAAAATCAAATAACAAAATGACTAAACTATAAATTAATTAAAATGAAAACTGAAAATAAAAAAATAAATTTAAAATATTAATAAATAATATATAATACAAACTGGATACTTCAAATGCTGCAGTGAGCCTTCATGCAACCGAATCAGAGTTAGAAACATCATAACCTGGTTTATTAGGTGTAATGCATCAATGCTATTTCCAATCCATAATCTATTCTATCATCTATAATCATAATACATGAACTGTGCAGGTCTTTGTTTCACTATTCATGCAATAATCTCAGCAATTGTACATCCCAGGTGTTGATTTTTGAGCAGATCTTTTTTTTTTTTTTTTTTTTTTTTTACATAATAATTTTACACAAATACAACTGACTTGGCATCTTTTTATTTAATCTAATTTATCATTAAAATATATTTATTACAGGTTACAACTATAATAAACTATGACCATAATGACCATAAAACACTTCAAAAAATATATTTGTGAGAAAATGTTTAAAACATTTTTTTAAATATTACAGCACTCAAGTGTAATGTCATTTCCACCAAAAGGATGTTGCCCCTAAACTTTCACATTTTTTCCCAAAATTTACTGTACTTGTTTACCAAAAAGAAAATTGTAGCAGTAAAACACTTCAGATAAAATATAGGATATGCTTTGTAAGAATATACATATATATACATATATATATATAAACCTGTGAATGGAATATTTGTGTGTATATTAGATATACTGTATCATGCTGTCTATGAAAATAACCTTAGCAAGACAAATGAGTTAATCATTTGAGATGTGATTAAAATCCATGAGTTTTTGTGGACATTTTGTTTAGAGGGAAGCGGAGGCTCATCTGCATTTACGCACTAGAGGGCGACAGAGAGAAATACACAGAATGACTGACCCTGCATTCCATTCGGAAGGGCTCATCCCTATCCCCTAATCCCTTCAAAGGGTTAACCCCCTTGTTGGAGTGAGAGCTTTGAAGGGTTGAAGGGTGTAGGGGACCAAACAACTGTTTCTTGAACTGCCCTTCTGCGTCATCATCCCGTGTCCACACGGAGGTGCCTTCATCATGCAAAGAATCTGCGCAAAGGATCATGGGGGCCCGAAGTGTCCATAAATTGTACCCTTCGAAATCCTTCATTCCGAAGGGCACTTTGAAGTGGCTAGTTTTGAGCACTTCGTTTTGGAACGTCCCTTCAATATGGCGGCCATGATTGTTTTCACTCCGAAGTGCCCTTCGGAGAGCGATATATCCTGTTTGGAACGCACCGTGAATCTAGCTAGTTCCGTTAATGTTTTCCATAGCATACATCATTTTTTAGAATAATGATAGAAAGCACCTTTCACCATACGGAGGCACAGTTTTAACAAATACATCATCAGAGGAAGAGAGACGTGATTCCGAGCAGCTAGAATGCTAACTAGATTCTGAGTGATGCTTGTCTGTGCAAAACTCATTGCCATGAAACTCAGCCGCTGAAAGTGGTTGCCAGGACAGTGCTCTGTTATTGCTAAGGGGTTTTGAGTGGTAATAGCAAGTTGCTTTTGTTAGGGAAATGCTAGATCACGGTTGCTAGGGTGCGCTGGGTGGTTGCTTACGGTCTCAAGTCACACACTTCCTTCTTAAAAGTCTCCTGATGATGTGCATGTTACATTTGTTTAAGAAGTCAAATCTGATGAATATGCTGCTGGGAAAGTCTACCACACCTTTCATTATGAGGAGCTTTTTCCTAATAATCCTTCAGAATAAAAACATTTTTGTGAAGTGTCTTTCACCGGTAAAGGATGAAGCTCTCCCTGGGTAGCCTGCCCCCAGCAGGAAGAGCACTTTGGGTGGATTATTTCTCATGGCCTCTTTCCCTGGCCTATAGCCCAGATCCAGGGCTGCTGGCTGACTGACCTTCTTGAGCACAATTAGGGGTGCGCGCATGGGGTACAAACTGACGCGGGGTAAGTTGTAACACACATGGTTTAAACATTTCGACACATGCTAGCATAACAAAACTTGTGGTATTTACTAGTTGCCATGTCAACATAGAAAACAGAGAAACATTCTGCCAAAATTCATCTTTTGAAGATATTGCTGCATTTATTTAACCATAGCACAAGCAAATTTCTGGCTGAAGTAAAGTTTTCATCTCACTTTTTAGTGTTTATTTAAAATAGATAAATCTGCTATTTTTTTTCATCTCCTTTAATGCTTCGCTAACTAGCAGAAGACACTAACCCATTTTAAATTCCAGTTGCGCAGATGGGGAACGTTGTAACACTGCATTACAATGTGCCCCGCTATTAGAACTAATGCTGTTCTATGACATTGGTGATGTAATTTACATTACATTATTATTTCAAAAGATGTAAAGCATTTTGGATCGTTTATGTGTCTCCCGTTCTCTGAATGCTGTGTGGAGGGAGGGGAGTGTTGTGTTGATCTCTGTGTTTTTCTGAATGTGTTTCCTCATCTATTTGCCCACATTGATTTGAACTATGCTGTATAGCTGTGTGTTGCAAACAGGGCCGTCCCAAGCATCCCAAAGTCCCAAGGGGCCAATGTGTTCATCAACTCCAAAATTTCTTTATTTTATTTGAAAAAGTTAATTTTATTTTATTGACAAAATAGTTTAGTTTGGCGTGTGTGTGTGTTTGTGCGCGTATGTGTGTGTGTGTGTGTATGTATATTTATTTATTTATTTAATTTTTTTTTTTTGTATGGTCATGTTACAACAATGTATGGTCATGTACAATGTGCCCCTCCTATGGGGCATGTTGTCACATTTCACTTATTTTTTTCTTTGGGGTGAAAAAAGAAAAAAGTATACACTGAAATTATGAAACAAAACCACATATTTGTACTAGACGTGTGAAATTAATGTGAAAAAATGCAAGATTTAATATTTTTACCTTTGTGAAACTAGATTCTAAACTCGAAATAGGCAAATTACATTAGCAGTAAAAGATTTGGACATGCTTCAATGAATGTCCAAGATGTATATGAGTTTGTTTGGGAAAACATACTTATTAGATGATGAAACAAACTCTACATTCTACATCTATATTTTGGATGGCACTAGGATGAATATATTTTCAGCAGAATGTTTATTTTTGGGTGAAATATTCCTTTAAAAATAAATATTCCGAAAGAAAGCAATGCAACAGAAGAAGCAGTTTTTAAAAGAACCTTATTTCTTAGTTTGAAAAACATTTCAGTCATCTGAAGTCCTTTGAAACCTTTTTCTGAAACATTTTTTTCCACTATAAAGAACCTTTTGTGCAGTGGAAAAGTTCTATAGATGTTAAAGGTGCCAATAACAACCTTTATTTAACAGTGAATATTACAGTCCACTGCTTTCACACTGATGGACTCTGAGCTAGTCACTCAGCTCACCAGGCAAAAGCACTAAAGAACACTTTATAAGAGATCAAAGTGTGTGTAAAGTATTTCTGCACCTGGTTTTTCAGGGTCAGGAGGTGAAATCATTAGGTCTGGAGGTCAGTGTTTCTACTGGGCAGATGTCAATAACATTCCCAGACAGCTCTGACACGAGCATTTTCTCCACATATGTAGTGATCTCCATGGCATTTCCTCTCCCTGTGGTGCTCAGTCCCTCAGTGCCAGCAAAACTAGACACCACACAGAAAAATGTGTTTTCTTTAGTCTGATACGCCTTCATATTTTCATAAAGTTGAAGATAAGATTGAAATAGCTCCGTCCTGCTCACGCCGGACACATCGAGTGCTTCAATACAGCGTATCATTATGGTTTCGATGAGTGGACTGTTGTTTTTGTCCTGCTCTCTCTGACTGTGAAACAACTCGGATCGCTGCCAAACATCACAGACGGGTCCTAAACCACAGGGACGGTAAAATGAGCTTAGTCAGAGAAAGATGGAACGTCAGGAATGTTTTCAGACAGAAGACACAATTGTCTTTGTTGCGCTGGTGAAAATATCCAGGTGGTTTTTATACTTCATGCTTCATGCTTCATTATAAAATATATCAGTAAAGACTCAAAGAGCTGGATGAAAGACAAAATAAAAGACAAGCAGGTTTTTAGTATTAATAACCCTGCAAATAATAGTCAGAAAAATCACATTTTTTTAAATGTTATATTTTATGGGACTGATTTTTTTCTTTTTTTTCTTTTTTTAGGATACATCACACTTTTATGGCTTATATATATCATACAGTATGATATAGGAGAATGTGGAGCTACTTGAGGAGGAAAAAAAAACAGAAATTTTATTTATTAGGCCCAAACTGAGCAAAAATATGCATTTTATTGCAATTGTTGGCATTTATATTGCCAAAAAGAAAACTTCTGATAGCTTGCAAAGTAAATAAGTGAGATATTTAAAACAAAATAACAGACTATTTACATAAAATGCATATAAATATCAGCTGTCATTCTATATCTCCCAATAATATGTCTTAATATGATATTTCAATGCTTTAGCATCAAAGCTCTGTAGTTTTTATTGTTGGGCAAAACATATCATTTGTATAAAATGATGAAAAAGAGATGAATAAATAAACTTTCCTCAAAAGCCTGATGCATAATATCTGGTATTCATATTGTAAATTCTGTCATCTTTTACTCACTTTTTAATATCTTCTCAAGTGTTTTTGAGACCCATTGTTCTTTTGGACCCCACTGACTTTCACTGTATGGACAAATCATTCTTCGTTTTTGTTTGAACCTAATATTTCAAGTCTATCTGTTTAATTGGTAAGTAGCCAGTAATAAACAGGATAATGTACAGTTAACCACATTATCACAAAACTACATTGTTAAAAATTATTATTCAGAATTATTTTGGGAAAATGCTTTGTGTACAGCAACTTAACAGGAACCATATGGCAGCTCTGTTTTATCTGCACTAGTTGACGGTGATTTGAGAAGATAACGTTTTATGATGCTGACCTGCAGGTCAAATTCCCTTCCTTGGTCACAAATGGGACAGTCCAGAGGCAGATCGGCCAGCTGCACCTCTCTCTGTCCAACACGATCTCCTGAAATAACTGTGATCCAACAGAAATAATGAAGGCCCTGTGGTCTTTGAGATTTCAAACATAAAATGCAGACAGATAAGGAGTGCAGAACAGGCACAGCTGTTTCACAAAAGGCAGTGCAAACATTATAAAACCAAACATCAAAGACAGGTTAATGCTTTTAAACACATTAAGGATGTTTCAAGGGTTTATTTGGTGTATTCAAAGTGCAGTGACTCACTAGTGAAATAAGCTGACCTTTTCTGTAAGAAACACGAAACTGAAGCCGTCCATGACAGGCACGACACGAGCAACAAACAACAACAAAATGATTCACTGTGAAGAATGATTCACAGTTCAAAAAAAACAAAATCTAAATCTGTCCTTATTTACTCACCCTCATGCTGTTCCCAACCTGCATGGCTTTCTGTTTAGTCCAATTTTGATCTAGATCTTTTCTATGCAGTGAAAGTGAACTGTGACCACAGGGCTTTGAATCTCTAACAATTACCAAAAAGCACAATAACATTTTTTGGACTTTTGGAATGTGACAGCCTCTGGACAGCTGTAAGCTATGCATACTGTATATACCGCCAGTTAAAAGTTTAGAATCAGTAAGATTTTTAATGTTTTTTTTAAATAAGATTCTTATGCTCATCAAGGCTGCATTTATTTGATCAAACATACAGAAAAAAAACTTTAATTTTGTAAAATATTATTGCTATTTAAGATAACAGTTTTATATTAATATACTTCAAAATATAATTTATTTATGTAAAGCAATGCTGAATTTTCAGCATCATTAGTCCAGTCTTCAGTGTCACATAATCCTTCAGAAATCATTCTAATATGAAGATTTATAATCAATGTTGGGAACAGTTTTGCTGCTTATTATTTTTGGGACCTGTGATACTTTTTTCAAGATTTTTTGCTAAATAAAATGTTAAAAAGAACAATATTTCAAAATTGTGTGTTACAATATACACTATTATTCAAAAGTTTGGGGTCAGTAAATTTTCTCCTTCTTTTAAAGAAATTAATACTTTTATTCAGCAAGGATGTGTTAAGTGATAGTAAGGACTTCTGTTGTAAGAAAAGATTTCTATTTTGAATAAATGCTATTCTTTTTAACTTTTCATTAAAAAATATCACAGGTTCCAAAAAAATATTAAGCCGCAGAACAGTTTCAACACTGATAATGAATCAGCATATTCTGAAGGATCATGTGACACTGAAGACTGGAGTAATGGCTGATGGAAATTCAGCACTGCGTCACAGAAATAAATTATATTTTAAACTATATTAAAATAGGAAATCAATATTAGAAATTGTAATAATATTTCACAATATGTGACCCTGGACCACAAAACCAGTCTTAAGTGTCAATTTTTCGAAATTGAGATGTACACATCATCTGAAAGCTGAATAAATAAGTTTTCCATTGATGTATGGTTTGTTAGGATAGGACAATATTTGGCTGAGATACAACTATTTGAAAATCTGGAATCTGAGGGTGCAAAAAAACCAAAATATTGAGAAAATCGCCTTTAAAGTTGTCCAAATGAAGTTTTAGCAATGCATATTACTAATCAAAAATGAAGTTTTTATATATTTACGGTAAGAAATTTACTAAATATCTTCATGGAACATGATCTTTACTTAATATCCTAATGATTTTTGGCATAAAAGAAAAATGGATAATTTTGATCCATGCAATGTATTTTTGGCTATTGCTACAAATATACCCCAGCGACTTAAGACTGGTTTTGTGGTCCAGGGTCACATATTACTGTTTTTTTCTGTATTTTTGATCAAATAAAAACACTCATTGAAAACACGTTTACAACATTTCTGTCTCTGAATTGGTGGGGATGTGAAGAGACTTGCTGAAAGGGCCAGTAATTTTCCATGCCACACTGATATGTGACAATACGTACTGTATTTAAAGACTAGTCCCCTCATCTGTGAGGAATGTAAACATGAATTACTCTCCTGTGAGACAGTACCTGCTGGCAAAGATTTTCCCTCAACAGGCACCTCCACCAGATGATCGTCAGCAGCTGCTCCACACATCATCAACAAAAAAACAACACTGATAAAGTTCTGTGTGGTTTTGTGACCACCCTTCAGCATACCCTTCAAAGAGAAGAGCGCTTAATTGCATTCAATGTGCATTTGTAGTGTATTTCAAATCTTAAAAAGTATTTTTAAGAAAAACGGTCCCACGGGCCTTAACTACGTACTTAACCACGTATTTAAATTATTAATTTGATACAATGCACTTATTGTACACATACATGTTTTTACATTGTACTTATATTTTAAAATATATAACAATCTTCTATTGTGCTTCCACAAAGTACACTTATTTTGATGCATTAACTAAAGTACTTGATTATAATCGAACTATAGTAAATGTACTAACTTGTACTATAACATCATTACAAATATGAATGTATTTAAATATATGACATTCAAGTTTCAAAAGAAATGACAATAAAGTATATAGTAGTTTACCATGAATGCTTGTCAGTACATTCAGTAATATACTTTAATCATATTTAAGCTTACTGACAATAGAAGTAATATTGAAATTACGTATAAACATGTACTTAAGTGGGCGAAATCAACAATCTTACGTTCAACTACCTGCATTTACGGTAACACTTTATATTAAGGTGTCCTTGTTACTCATGTTACATGTACTTACTATTATAATAACAATTAATTATGTATAATTACATGGAAGTAACCCTAAGCCAAACCCTAATCCTAACCCTAACCACATAGTAAGTACATGTAGTTAATTAATATTACTCAGTACTTAAATGTATAATTACACTGTAACAACGACACCTTAAAATAAAGTTTAACCACATTTACAATAAATACATTTTAATTGCAATTAACATGCGTTTAAGTGTCCGAAAACATTCAGTTTGCACATTAGAATATTCTTTAAAATTGTTTTATTTTTGTGAAAAGCACTCTTTTATAAGTATTCTTCATTTTTAATTAAAATACTTCATTTTCACAAGAACAGATAAAATGAGTAACTTTTCAACTAGGTCTTCCCTATACTGAATTATGGTACACCCATACAGAAATGTTGTGCTAGCTACTTTCAAATTTTAGTGATGGTATCAAATAGTGTCACCATGATAGTTTACTGATGCCGTTTTTGGTTTTTTTTGTAGCGCAATAATGCTTTATCACAATGCTCTTTACTCAGCATGCAGGTAATCCCACAGTAGCAATACTAACACAGATTAGATCTGTGGTGCATTGAAATGCCCTCATGTGTGAAATCATTACCATTGCTGGGGGTCGCGGGGGTCACCACCAACAGCGCGCTTCAACAAATGCAACATGATGCTGAAATCACAGTACTCAGTGTTTTACTCGCTCTTTCTTCAATCATTTGGTTTAAATGTATGCATGAAGTAGTGTTTAAGTGAAGTATGTACTTCATAGCAGTAATGGACAGTGAGGTAAGATGAGGCAGTTCTCTATAAGCACTGAAATTCGAAGCATCAATAATGCTGAGCCATGAAATACGACTTCACAAATATGTGGTCCATCTGGGGTAAATTAAGCAATTTACATTAAAAAGGGGAGGGGGGGTGAAAATACAAATAAATAAGATGCATTATCCAATTCCAGATCTTTTTGCTGTTCTCATTATTTTATTTTCTTAACAGCATCCAAAAATCAACCACAAATGATTTACTGTAATGTTTGTGAGTGCTGAAACAGCTTAGGGATCTGTGAAAGTAATGGAAGTAATGATATTTGTGGACAGAGAGCAAAGATTCAAGGAGCCAACACAAAACAAAGAACACAGAAGTCAAATAAAAGATGGCATTCTGCTTTCAGAAACAAGAAAACTACGCATTTCACAAATATGGTACACAGCAGATGTTTTGACCTTTTTGACTGGATCCAGCAAATGAAAATCTTAGAACATCATAATTTTGACATAAAATAGATTTGGCATGCAACCCTGTTACTGCCTGATTTTCTCCAGAACAACATTCCTTACCCAGAAATAATATTATTTGGACCCCTTGCCCATTTCTGCATTGTCATACTTCAAGATCAATCATTCAAGCCTGTTAACAAAATAGGTGTAAAAATGTTATTTACTTGCTGCTTCAGTTTATGATCAACAAACCTTTATTTAGTTAGCTTTATCCTACTAAGGTTATTTAGAATAAATTTGCAACCCTGTTACTTGCAAAGATTGGTTACAGGTTTCTAGAAACTGCAAACCCCCCAAAATTAGCAGACAATAAAACAAACAATAAAATATTTAGTTTGGCTGAGCACCTCCTTTCACTGACCAATTCTTGTAGATGAAAAACATTTTTAAGGCCTATTTTGTAAAGCACTAAAGATCTGTTGTAAGACTGAAAAGTCCAATTAAGGCAAGACTTGTTCATGTGAAACTATTCAACATTCCAGTTGTTGTTCAAGACTTCTCCTTTGGCACATAAATTTGTAGGAAAAATACTGCTTCACTCACCTCAAAAAACTTTGAAATCTGGCCTCCATTTCATTGCCAGATTTCAATCATGCCAATGTAACAGAATTTCCTGCATTTTGTTGTAAAATTCACAGGCAAAGTCAGCAGCTAACAGTCTGCATCACTTTTTTCTTAGAGCATGTCCAACATTTTGTAGCATAGATTTTGTACAGTTTTTTAAAAAAAAGCATGTGCAGTACTAAATGAAAATAATATTTTACATGATAAGACCAGCCCACTGGTTCATCTTGCTCCATTGTCACAATCTGGTGCTTGGTTATTTATTAGTTATTCTAACCTTTAACCCATTTGCACAATGGCAACACTTGACACATCTATTTGAACAGCCAATCATAGGCAGGGGGAGTGTTTGAGAAATCTGCTGGTGAGGCTAAGTGTGTTAGAGATTATTAACTTCATCTTCAAGATTAAAATGAATTCTTTTCATTGCACTGCACACACACTCTTTTTCATAAGGGTGAGGAGATGCAAACTCTAAACAGATGTAAATCTTGTCACCATATGTGGTATGAGTACGAATGTGCTCTTTAGTGCTCTTCTGTAGAATGCAAAACACGGTTCACTTGTTGAGTTTTGTTTGTATAATGTTATGTATGGGGCTCTTTGTGAATGCAGGTTTTGTACTGTATGTCGTGTATTTTGTCATTCATGTAATGTTTTTTCTTATTGGTAAACCCACTGTTGCTGCTGCCCTATTTCTAGCTTCATTCCTTGGCTGTTTGGCTCTTTTCTTCCTCCTTTTTAAATTTGGCTAACATCAAATGATTGTGTAACACCATAGCAACAAGCAAAGGGGAACCCCACAATGAACTACTGTGTGGACATTCACTAAACTTCAATATGTTGGAGATAAATGGAGCTTAAATAAAAGGTTTTGGTTATAGTTTTGACATTCAATTTTTTTTTTTTTTTTATTTCGATTTATTTTACTTTCTCCCATCCTAGCATCAATTTAAACTCTGCTTGGGATGGGACTAAAAACAGGGATTGTTCAAGATTGTTCAAGTTTCAACTTAATTCCACAAAAAATAGGCAGAAGTGAAAATTCTCAGTATCATCATCAGTCCCAAACAAGCTTGATAAAAATGACATCTGACATTGTGGTCTAACTTAATTTATTGTTGTAGCTTTGACTTAAATAGGGATTTAAAGGTATTAAGGTTCAAACATGCAAGAACTGAGTGTTTAAACATGTGCGTGTATCTATTTCAGATGTGCTTTAGTTTGTAGTTTTTAGTGTAAACCAGACAAAACTGTACATCTGTAAACAGTGTAGCTCTTATTTCAATGGAAATGGGTTTTTTTGTGTGTTCTTCTTGTATACAGTATATTTCTAGTAAATAAAGAGAACTAAATTTGACTCAAAGATGTTTTTTGCACTCTCGTTCTGATGAATCATCATACAAAGTACTGTATGTGGTAAAACTGTGAGCTGTCCTATATTACACTGAAAGTTATCTGTAGAGTTTTCAGTTTTCTGTAGAATTTTTGCTTTTACTTACAAGAAATATACAGAGTTTAATACAAGTTAAGCTCAGTTCATAGTTGTTTTAGAGTTTTGAGTTTCATTGTATGCCAGCAAGGTTGTAAAACTGGATTTACCTTTACATAGAAAAGGTTGTTAAGAGATTTCACACTAAAACATGTTAATATGCATATTGTTTACGTATTGTGCCTGATCGATCCCATTCACTTCTACTAGATATCTCACTGTAACCCAGATTTTTGCTTTTTATTTAAGAATTTATAGATAATGCAGTATGATTCTAAGACATCAGCATTAGCAAGTTTATTGATTCAGTGGAGCGCATCCAAATGACACCATAATAAGTAAAATGAATTTTTCAAACAAAGTCCTTTCAAACAGAGATGTGCAGAAATACTTTGCAGAGAAAAGTATATTAATTCCTTTCATATGGTTACAGGTAAAACTATATATGATATTTTTTTTTGTAATTGTACGACATATAAAATAGATGACGCATTAAATACGTTTTTACTGTAATGTGCTATATAAGGAATGAAAGCCAGTATTTCCCAACCACAATCTATTTCAGTCCAGTTGGAGCTCTAGAAGTTTCATCAAAAAAGCCTGAAGCTCAAAGCTCGCTGAGTTCAGGGGTGATCGCTGAGCTCATCAGACGGAGGAGTTGGCCGTGGGTTCTTCAGGAGAGTAGCTGGGCAGCGGCGTGTCTAACTCAGTCGCAGACACAGACTGACTCAGCTCCCTCAGCGAGCTCTTGGTGAAGTTCAAGAACGACCTCCTCACCAGTTTACGCACCTTCTTGGTGAGCAGCACGTACAGAATGGGGTTGACACAGCTGTTGAAGAAGGCCAGGCTGGTGGCGAGTGGGAAGCCCACGATGAGCACTGAGTGCAGGTAGGTGGTGCGATGCATGCTCAGCTCCATCAGGCTGAACGTGTGAAACGGCACCCAACACAAGAAGAAAGCAAGAATCACTGCAGAGACGGTTCTGGAGAAGCTGGTCAAGCGCACCGAGTTGGATTGGCGCATCTTGATAGCCAGCAGAACGCCGCTGATGGTGATGGTTGCAAACGGAAGCAGAAAGCCCACAGTGGTGCGCAGCGACACCATCGCAATGTGTCTCACCACTATCATGTGCCTGCTCTCCTCGTGAAAGTTATTAAAACACACAACCTTTCCGTTATGCTGGATTACGTCACGGAATATCAGAGCCGGACAGCTGAGACAGCAGGACGTGATCCAGATCAGAGCACACACCCACCAGGCCCTCCGGACGTTTCTGTATCTTTCCGACCAGTTCAGGTGGACCAGTGAGATGTAGCGATCCAAGCTCAGGACGGTCAGAAACAGCACGCTGGCGTACATGTTCATGGTGCACACGAAAGAGTTCAGCTTGCACATGGTCTTCCCAAAGAGCCAGTGAAAGTCTCGCAGAACGTAGTCGATGGAGAATGGCAGGAAAAGCACAAACACAAAGTCGGCGACGGCCAGATTCTGCAGCCAAACGCTGTTCACGGTCCGTTTGCTTTTGAAGGCGGTCACCCAGATGACCATGCCGTTGCCAATTACTCCCAGAGTAAATGCCAGGCTGTAGATGATCACCGATATGATGTGAAGAGCTTCTCTCTGAGTGTAGCCTCCAGCCTTGGTCTCCTCCACATATCCGTAATCCGCGTATTCATAAGTGTCGTTTACATAGTCCCCGTCTTCCTGAGTCATCATTCTATAGACAAAATAGCAAAGAAAAATCACAGTCACTTTAATATCTATTGTTTTAATAAGATTAAATGGAGAGCATATGAGACCTATGCTGGTAAAATGAGTCACAATGAGCAAATTTTCAAAAATGAGTAATTTTTGTGAGAAATTATTTTCAATTTCTATTAGAAGACCTTCAAAATGATGTATGAGTTGTTGGAATCGGTCGAAAAATGACCTGCTTGAAATCAATGAAGTCAGCAAACTAAATTTTGGGAAAAATGGAGTTAAAGTTTTCTGAAGGTTCCAAAGCAAAATCGCCTAGCAACATTGCATCTTTTCCTCCAGTTCTTTTCGTAATAATAATTACTGTAACCACAATATATATATTTTTATTTTATCTTTGTTGTTATAAGTAAGAACAGATCCAAAAAAACAACAACAGTAGATCAAATATAAGAAAGAAACAAATGATGCATTAACTTTTTCATTTTACATCTAAACAAAAGCATTCACGTAAGAAAAACAAATAATCAAATGTAAAAATCCCTTTAGTGTGTTTATTACAAATAAATTGATTATTAATACCACAAAAGCAGTTCAATGTCAAAGAGATATATTATATATATATATATATATATATATATATATATAAAGACCTACAGTAATGCATGGATCTAATATAATGCTACACATCAGATGTTTTTACCAGTTTTTTAACAATTCCCCAAACATTCACTTAAGACATAACAGATTATGTTTGCGTGAATACTTAAATACTGTAATTCTGTGCATATGTGTATATTTATCAGGATTGCGTGCATAAAGGCTGACAGTACTCCTCTCAGAAAACAAATAAATAAAGATAATTTTAGATGTCTGATTACAATTTAGAGCATTGGGATTGCTAGACGAGGGCTTAATGAGCTCATTTTTTGTGAAAACCTCAAATTCGCCTAAAATCGTAATTTTTCACTTTTTTTGCGTGTAGCTCAAAATTAGCCTGTGTGTATTCCGACTCATTTTGCCAGCACGGGTCACATATGGAGATTTTTGCTTAAAGGTGATGTTTGTTTCAAACATTTTTTCTTGATCACTCCCCCACTTGCCATTGGTCGGTTAAACAGTTAGCCCCGCCCCATTCTCACACCAGTGGTTGAGCCAATGCTACTGTGTCGGGCTGCTTGGGATGATCAAGCAAACAGATAACCTAGGCTTATTCGAGAAACATGCCTGTGGTAATATTTCTGCAAAATGATACAACATCGCTTCATGCATGTTTTGCATTTTACTTTTACTTTACTTTTAGAGACTTTCAAAATGTCTAGTGAGTAAAGCCATAATCACTTTCATTTGCAAAACAGCTGAATGTGAATCCTGCACCGTTTTATTACGTTGGTTGTTTTTGCATATTGCAAAATTTTGGAAAAGTAAAAGTGAGTGTGCTAGATGCCCAATCACGTTTGAAAATAACTTACTCTAAACCCTAAACTAAATCTAACCAACAGTGTTAACAAAAGCAAACATGAGATAAAAATGCATTTGCTGAAGAAACCATGCCATTTTAGGTTGCTTCTACAAGTGTTTGAGCTCTTTTATTATGATTTGTGTTTCACAGGACTCGTATCAAGCGCTCTGTATCGCAAATGTCATGCTGTACCAGGTGAGCTGCTGAGCAATTTTACTATCAGAAATGCATACTTCAAAATGTCTTACTTTAGGTCTTGGCCACACTAATATGTTTTCATTTGAAAATGTATCTTTTTGTCTCCGTTTTGGCCTTCCGTCCACTGTGAAAATGGAAGCTTTTGAAAACGAAGATGCATGTTTACCATTGTGACATATTGTACCAGTAGATATCTATGTTTATACCGGCATTGTGCCTGTTATGTGCTATTCACTTTCACAGTATTGCTACAGATGTGTTACTTTGTACACTCGTCATAACACAGTCCTGCAAAGATGTCAGAAAATGTACTTGAGATTGCTGTTTGCAGCAAAAAATGAAGGCAGTTGCATTTTAGATCAGACATATAATGGTGAGTGAGTGTGACCTGAATGTGTCAGTGAATGGTGAGATATTTCCTAAATAAAATGATCCTGCCAGAAGGATTGCATGTAAACTTATGTCTGTGCTGTCTGTATCGACTCAGTGAGCTTTTTTGAGGCTTTACACATGTGCAGTAAAGCGAATTTAACATTTTCTGATGTTTCAGTGTGGATGAAAAAAGCTTGAAAATACTAGTGTGGATGGAGAGCATTTTAAAATGAAAACTTTATATATATATATATATATATATATATATATATATATATATATATCCATATTAATGTAGACGTAGCCCTAGACGTAAAAGAATAAAAGTTGTTGGTATTTTACTGTCTCTAGTGTTCATTTTAGCTGGAAACTGCAGTGAATATGTAAGTATGTTTTTGCAGTTTTGCAAAAATGTTGGTAGAGGCACATATTTCCAATGAGCCTACAGGTTTCAAACAGAGTAATGTTTTGATAGCACCACAGAGTGTTTACTCTTTTCAGGGGAATCAGCCTACAAATGGTTTACTTACAGTTGATTCTGTCAATAAACCTTTACTGTAATACTATAAGTACTAACCTTTACTTAATAAACTGAGTTTCAACATTAAAAAATACACACATCTCAACAATGTTTCAAACTGTGCTCGTATTTACCAAGATACTAAAATCTTCAGTTGAAAGTAAGAGATTACAACATGTTTACTTAAAATCATTTTTAGTGTATGTCAACAACTGTCTCATTTGTATCTATTTTTATTTTGTTTAAGACTTTAGAGGAAAATATAAGACAAAGTTGGCACTTACTCAAAACATAATAAGCCACTTGTGTTATTAAAGAGCCACCTGAGCAACACCATTTTCCTCTGAGAATCGCACAGAAGTATTTTAACAGACACACTCATAACAGAGTCTCTCTACTTTAGGTCTATGACATGAAAATATTGAACATATTATTCTCTCTGAGTAGGTCTAGATCAAAATTGATCCCAGATTTTGCAACGCTCATGGCACTTCAATCCAAACACACTCTTTGAAAGACATTTCAGAGTTAGAGAATTACCTGAAAGAGTCTTGCTCACAGACTTTAGCTCCTCTGCAAGAATTCCTGTGTCGATTTCACACAAAGATTTGTGATATCCCTGATGGGTGTTTCCCTGTTATTGTTCCCGGAGTAGAATGAGAGAGAGAGGTTAAGCAAGAGAGGCAGTAGTGAAAAGATGTAAACTGAGTCTGGAACTTCTACACACACGCACACACAGTTTTGTCCCTTCATAAAATCATTCCTGTGTTTTGTTTTCTGTGCCGTCAGGAGCGCTGGGGTCTGTGGTCAAAGTTTTGCCAGCATGCTCACAGAGGGTTTTTATGATCCGGCCCTGTCACTAACTCTCAAACCTCTCACTCAACAGGAATGTTTCTCTGCAGGATCTTTCCATATGTGCTTCCGGAGGACTTTATGATCCTAATGAGAGATGTATGATTATTCTCTCTCTGGAAATGTGATCTGTTATGAAACGTGACTGCAATTACGATGGGGTCAACACAAATTAGTTTTTGTCACAACTGAGGTGTCACTGCATGCAGTGAGCAACAACTGATATTATATTGTAATTATGCCACACCGCTGCAGAATGAATCATAGTATCTTGAGCAATGAGGGCAGATATGTTTTCATAGCCTGCCTTGCAAAATAAAATTAGAACCCAAACAAGGTTTTATGGTGTTGAAGCACCTTTTTATGTTTCTCAAAGAACTTTTTATTCACTTGTAGTTCTTTACAAAACCATTATGGCGAAAAATCCATAAAGCAACATCTAATGAATCTAGACTTTCAATAACTTTTAAAACTCCAAAGCAACATAAAGCTTAGAAATGCTTCCTTATAATAAGACGTTTTTTGCCAAACATAAAAAGAGCGACTGAAGGACTTTTCATTGTGTAATGATTGTAATGAATAATACATTTAGTGAGTCTGTGGTAACCGTTAACTTACGGTTAACGGGAAAACGGTTAACAGTTCGTAACCAGAATAGAGTTTTATAATAAATTAGTGAAATAAACTAAAATATACCGTAACAAAAGCGTTACCATACCTTGTTTGTTGTCGAGGATGTTGTTCGCCAGAGTAGGTCGCAACCCCCAAAAGTTTAGGCAAATGCTTTCCCCATCTGTTGGGCGCTGTAAAGCCGTGTAAACAGTAGTTTGGTGGAGACTTCAGTTCACGCAGTTCTGAGAGCTGTTAAATGGACTGGACATATGCACTGAATGGAGCCGATTTTACAAAGAAGTGACTGTGCGCACGTTCCCTCTCTCTCTCTCTCTCTCTCTCTCTCTGATGCATCCAATCATATCCATGTATTCAATTTATGATTTATGATTTATTGATTTTCTTTGTGTATATTCTTATATTAATCCTCATCATATATACATATTAAAACACTGTTAGTCATTTATGTTTATATTTTTATTGTGTTTGATTTATATTCAATATGTAATATTTGTAGTATTCTCTAAAATATGTATGTTATGCACATTTTACATATGTTTGAAAGTTAGGGGAGCGCGGGGCACAAAGTAACGCGAGGTTAGTTGTAACATACGTTTTTTAAATATTTCCACACATGTTAGCATAACCAGATTTACAGTATTTACTAGTTACCATATCAACATTATATAGAGAAAAAAGTGCTCCAGAATTCAAAAGATATCGCTGAACATTTATTTTACCATAGTAAAATTATATTTCTGGCTTAAGTAAATTTTTCATCTCAGTTTTTATTACTAATTTAAAATGAGACAAATCTGCTATTATTTTAATCTCCAATCTGTTATTTATCAGTTTAGATAGTTTTTTTTAATGCTTCGATAACTAGCAGAAGACACTATAGCCGGCTTTAAATTAAAATTGCGCAGATGGGGTAAGTTGTAACACTGTGTTACAATCTGCCCTGCCGTGCTATTATATGACATTAGCGATGTAATTCACACTATTTACTTTAATACATTTTAATGAGAAACGACGAGAAACAGGTGAATAAAGACTGACAATCATTGTTTAATGTTCAGAAATTATTATTTCAAGACATGGAAAGCATTTTGGCTCGTTTATATGGGCATGGTTGCAATATGTTCATTGTCAAACTCAAAAATCAGATTACTTTTAATTATTAAAAAACGCCATTATTTTATTTAAAATAAATAATTATTTTATTTTATTAACAAAATATTTTAGTTTGTCTTGTATATTTTTTCATAAGATCAGATAGCATTTTAGGGTGTCATATGGTCCTGTTACAACGTGCCCCTCAGCTGTTACAATGTACCCCACCTACGGGGCATGTTGTCACATTTCACTTCCAATATTTGAGGGTAAATAAAGAAAAACGTATACATTATATTTATGAAACAAAGCGACATATTTGTACTAGAAAAGTGTGAAATTACTGTGGATGAAAAATTATGCTCTGAACACGAAGGATTTACACAATTTGAGAAAGTCAAAAAGTGTTACTTTGTGCCCCGCTCTCCCCTATAGGCCTATCTTATTTACTGGTGTTTTGTTAGATATTGGACATCTTTGAACTACTGCAGTAATAATGTTTTTCAGAGTTTGTCATTATGTCATGCTATGTTTGTTCTAAAGGTGTGAAAACCACACATCTATTTTTAACCTCAGCATTTAACTGGTCGAGATGACCTAGCTTGATCTGACCTATAATCAGTCAATACAACAACATACTCTAATTCTTACTTCTTATTTACTCTGACTCTTTATTCTATCTTCTTTCTTTTGCTTTTCCCCTTTCCTTGTGTTCTTATATCTTATAGCTTCTTTTGGGTTTTTCTTCTGATATTTACTACTTCATCCCTTAGATATAATAATCTGGAGTACTCTGCACTTCAGTATAAATGACTGAATAAGGCAAATATTAATTGTATTTACAATTGTCTTTATTCTTTTATTGTATTAATACATTTTATGTAATACATTTGTTATTCCTTCTTCTAAAGTTGATTTCCGACCTCTGACATAATCATTTCTCATCTGCCTGGATTGCTCTCTCTCTCTCTCTCTCTCTCTCTCTCTCTCTCTCTTTCACTCAGAAGCGCACAGCAGATGAGTGTTCATTTTTGATAGAAATGAATACTTTAACTGAGCAAGAAAACATTACTTTGGGACAGTAAATATATTTATAATGTAATTATTACATTTGAAAACATCCTGAATAAAATACATCACAGTTGCTAGAAAATAATAAGCAGCACGTATATTTTCAACACTGATACAGTAATAGTAAGTTGTCTGATTAGAAGTGATTTATTAAGTTAGATTAAGTTATTACATTACCTGCTATAATAATATGATTTAAAGCACCATTTTATTTACTGTATTTACCAGAAAATACATTGTACTTTCAGGAAAACCACATACAGAGAAAAACATGCACTCTTTAGGGGTAAAGAAGGTACAAAGGTGCCCTTTTGAGGGTACTGGCCTAGTGACAAGCTGTTGGGCCCAATTTTGCACATTTTTTCTGACAGTGTAATGACCGGTTAATGCTTACATTAGTAAATACTACAGCAGTCAGAGAATTTGCAGTTCTTTTAGTGTATACAAATGACCTGCATATGTCTGTGGTTTGTAATCAGCTCTAATCTTTGCAATCTGTCAGTACACAGTTTTAGATCTATATTTTTGGGCAACCACTGCCCCCTGCTGCAGTTCCATATGGTCTTACATGAACAGGATGTATATGTGATTTAATTCAAACCTTAAGGGATGCCTGCGAGTCACTTCCTATGCCTTCTTGGCATAGGAACTACAGATGTAGAGCTAAATTTAAGCATTGTTAAATAGCTCATAGGCCACACATTTTTCTCACCATTTCTGTTCATTTGTAAAATATTTTGCCTTATTGGTTATGCTTTCAGTGTCTAATGCATAAATTAATACATTTTTGTCAAATTTCTTTCCCATATTACAACAAACTTTTGTAGATTTTCCCCTAAAATAGCTGCTTATTTTAGAAAGTGACTGCTGTTCACAAGTAACCCAACAAAACGGTCACGTATAATAACTTCCACACTTCAAAGTCTAGTGACAAAGAGATGTGAATGCCTTGCAGGTAACTAGTGCAGTTTTGCTGTGACTTGTTTTAAATCATGTATTGTATCCAAATGATCTTAATAATCATTATGTTTTAAGGTGTGCTGATGGCTGTGGCTTGTGAGCACATGTAAAGTAAACAGCCTGTTCTGTGGAAATGAGGTCAGCGCAGGCGTCTGACCTTGGAAGGAAGGGGCTGGTTAAAGGTCATAGTTTAAGGCTGTGGATTGCATCTGAACACAGAAATCCCAGGCTGGCCATCCAGGATCTGTTTCCAGCATCGCCGCAGCGGCTCCACTGGGGTCTCATAATTCTAACAGGATGTCCTGAAATGTTAGAATGTGTGGGACGGACTGTTAGAGAACACAAAGCCAATACAGTAAACATAACCCGGGATGCATTATGTATTCTTTTTGATTCTCATCTACGAAAACATTTTAAATTAAATTTTGTTTTAATTCTGTTTACACTGGCTCTTGTTGTCTTACATATTTTATGACTGGTTTATTAATTATTTTAAATTAAATTTTATAAGGATTGAAACCCACTTTTTAAAAAACATTTAAAAATCATCATTCATACTTAAAATAACTGGAAAAGACATTTAGAATACTATAAGAATCTCATAGCCTAAGTATGATTATACATAAAAATATCTATAGGATACTTCAGGACTCATATACATATTTTATTGCATAGTAGTATACTATATGCATTTTAGGTTACACTTTATTTTAAGGTGTCCTTGTTACAGTGTAATTATACATTTAAATACTGAGTAATATTAAGTAGGGTTAGGCTTAGGATTAGGGTTTGTCTTAGGGTTATTTGCATGTAATTATGCATCATTTATTGTTATTATAATAGTAAGTACATGTAACGTGTAACAAGGACATCTTAAAATAAAGTGTTACCGCATTTTATAACCTACATAATGTTACACATTTTACACACCTGATTCGAGGATACTGTTATTTTACAGAATTTACAGAATTTAATTAATTTCATTAATTTCATGAATTGCATGCCAACAAACTGTATTTTTCATTCATAGTTTTAATTTCCTCTGATTTACGTCTTCCCTTATCGCAAATCTGACCTTCGCTGTATTTGTTCCCTTCACTGTATTTGTTCCCTGCCATTGGATTCAGATGTTAATGGTTTATTATTATTGTAGTGAATGAGTCAGTATGCCAACAGAACTAGCTAACAACCTTAAATATAACACATGGTTTTAATTTTTTAGACTGCACTTTAAAGGGCAAATTCCCCATTAAAATGACGAAAAAAAGCTGTCTCAATAAGACACCATCCCAGCTGACCAACAGATGGTTAACAAACCGAAACATTTTTTTTATCCGATCCATTGTTGCATCAAAATACATCACAATCACAAACTAACCATTCACATTTGACTGTTTTAAAACCTTAACAGAGGACTTTATTATTACATAGTGTGTATGACACCCCATGCTGTTACAACTAGGATGAACTATATGCCATTTTGTTTTCTTTTCTTTTCTTTTCTTTTCTTTTAATAGTAGCCAGACCTTCTTCTGTGTTGATGTAACACGTTGTAAACATGCTGTAAATGATGGACTACAAAAAAGTAAATCCATATTTACCACAGTGAATCAGGGTAAGGCAATAACATGGATTTAAAAACAGTTTTGTACAGTGTGTAGACACTCAGTAATTTTAATTTTTAAACAAAAAAAAAAAATCTCCTGTAGTGTAACTTTAATGACACTTTTTATGTCAGTCTTTATGAATGAGTCATTGAATTATTCACTCATCCAATTTGTTCATATAAACTGATTCTTTCAGTAACAAAACAGGAATTCTGCAGGAAAAAACTAAACAGGAATGCTTTTTTTGGGAAGTAATTTATTTTTTGAACTGTTGAACTTGCAAATTTGCTGTTGGTCTTATCAGCGCGATTGCAATTTCCTGTGGCTGAATTATAGCCCTGCAGATTACATAGTTCAGACCTTCAGTGTGGGAATCTCAGGGTCGTTGTGACTGTAACCCTGGTAGTTATGAATACATTATACATGAAATTATACATAAATCATATATCTTATGTATACTGCCAAACAGGAATTCTACAGAAAGCAGGATTCCTGAAGAAGTAGTATTAAGAGGAAGAGAGGGGTGACTAGGTCTTCTGGTCACACTTTATTTTAAGGTCCAATTCTCGCTATTAACAAACCATTGACTATGACTTTTGCCTCAATAAACTCCTAATTTGCTGCTTATTAATAGTTAGTAAGGTAGTTGTTAAGTTTAGGTATTGGGTAGGATTATGGATGTAGAATATGGTCATGCAGAATATGTGCTTTATAAGCACTAATAAACAGACAATATATTAAGGCATGCTAATAAGCAACTAATTAATAGTGAAAACTGGTCCCTGTACTAAAGTGTTACCGGTCTTCTATATATGAGATCCAAACTCTGCATAACATTATTTGAAGATATATGTTTATATATATGAACTGTGTACAATACATGTATAATCTTATCTATGCAATAGCTGTAGTTCCTTTGCATATTTGTATGTATGCAAATTGTATAATATCCAACGTACACACTTCTAATAACTGTGCAGTTAATTCTCATATAGTATTTTCAGAATGTTTTGGAATAACTGTCCTCTCCCCAAATTTGTCACTACTGAAACACAGTAATAATAATTTAATTAGAAGGGTTATACTGTATTGACCTATTAAAGTTTTGCGTACATGTACATTGTAAATTTTTTTTTTTTTTTTTGCAATTTTATTATTTTTTTCAAAGATAAATCAACAACAATTAAATTTTTTCAAATGTAATTTATGAGATTTGTTGTATTTTGAATCAAATTTTTCTTTGTAAAAGGTAAAAAGTTGATCATACTGATTTCAAAGTTAAGGATTCATTAGTTGGAATATACACTGAACCAAAAACTATCATAACATCTTAGTTGATAATTCATTATACTTTATTTCTGACAAAACATCCAATGTTTCGGTAGTGACAGCACATTTTCGGTAGTGACAGTAATGCTTCGGTAGCGACCACATCGCATTACAGAATTTTAACTTGCATACTAAAACTCTACAAAAACATACTAAAATACAACTCATTTGCATAACTGTACTAAAATTTTGTTTATTTGTCCCAAATATGAGGATTATGTGTTCCCTTTTGTCACTACCGAAATAATGATGACATGTTTCGGTCGTGACTGTTTTGGTAGTGACAATTTCATGGGATAACACCCCCCAAAAAAGATGTCACTTCCGAAACTCCACCAAATTTTTTGGTAGTGACAGTTTCGGTAGTGACAATTTTAGATACTTTTGAACCTAGCTCAAATATGCTAATCAGCACATGGTTAGCTAGCACAGTTCTGAACAGCGGTACACATAAAAACTAAATGTTATGGATTAACTCCCAAAAAAGTGTGCTTAATTGCAGAAAAAAAGGTGTTCGGTAGTGACGTCCCTTAAAGTTACACACAGATTTTTCAGACTTTTGAACACATTTACCTCAAAATGATGAGACCTGTCTACTCACCTTGAAGCTATGAGAGTGAGTGACACATAAATATTTCCTGATCATAAATGTAGGGGTGTAGTTAAAATCAGTCTCAGCCAATGGACCAAAACATGTTTCGTTAGTGACATGAAAATGCGGGACACATTTTTTTTACATAAAGTTTCATAATTTACAAAGAAAATATAAAATAAATATTTTTTGAATCAAAAAGATACTTTTAAAAACAACAATGGAAAAAAATACAAAAATTATTTTAATATAATTTTCATAAGTCATTTCAAATTTAGGGGTTAGGGTTCAGGACAGCCACCTCCCAATTAAAAGTACCCAACAAATGATGATTTTATATATATTAAGCTTACTAATATTTTAAATATTATTGTTTGTTTCAATAGATCATAGAAGGATCTTAGTAAACATCTAAGATTTGAATACTTAAATGCTTTTTAAATGTGTTTTTGGTTTGGACCAGTTCTATAGAATGGCCCATATAGTTCCATACATTTTAATTCTATGTATTTTATGCTAATACGCCTAGACACAGTAGATCAGCTGGTACAGTGGGCAGATGCACGGCACCTGCGCGGGGCGCATCATTATCTGGAGCGTGCTGGCGGAGACCTCGGGCTGGCCACCGTCTTCACTCGCTGCAGCATCAGGACCGTCAAGGACAATGACCCCCGAGCGAGTCACCGCATCCATACGTTAATCCCGCGCTATTCCAAACACCAGCTATGAATCATGTATGTGACAGTACTTTCAAATCTGCTCGCCTGCATCCTCGCTTCCTGTCTCCAGCCGACCGTGGCGTCAGCGTCAGCCGGTACGTACTTAACCTTAACTCAGTCACTCTGTACTGAACTTGTACTTTCCTCCAGCGCGGAATCTGATGGCTGTGGTGTGTTTTGTAAAGGAATGCGGTGTGCTTTTGTGAGTGTCCGGTTCGGGATGTATTCTGTGAGTTGCGCTTCTACAAGGGCATCCTGTGTGAGCATGCGGAGGACAGCAGCAGCGCAGGGAGCAAAGTGTCCTGAGAGCGACAGAGACATGCATGCAAATACTGCTTTACTGTGGCTCTGCTACTTGATATGGTCTGAGCTCACAGAGAACACTGCAGATGTTCAAATGCGTCTGTTTCGTTTTGTTTTGTTAGAAATATTCAGTCTATAGCCCATCATAAATGACATCTCAGTTTTTTCTCCTAGACAAGAGATAGGTTGAATGGAGAGCAAAATGAGACTCATGTATGGAGCTTGCAGTGTCAAGCGTTATTTTGAGAAACTGGCTTTAGTAATCTCTCATGTGTCTCTTTTAGAGTTTTAGAAAAGATCCAAAAAATGTCTAAAACTATGCTCAAGAAAAATATCTTTATATAAGGTAAACACTTCTCATTGGATTCTTAAATGTAATATTCTTAATATAATGGTATATAAAATAAAATGATAAAGTAATTACAATATAAAGTAATGTAAAGTGAATATAACAGTATGTAAACATAAGTACATATAAATAATCGTGGTAAATTAATAATGAAGGTTAAAAATTAATTAGTCTGTTTAGTCTGTTTTATTACTCAGATGGAATTATTTTATATATGAAAGAGTAACTTTAGAATATTAATAATATATAATATTAAGAAAAAACATCTTAATTTAAGCTAAACATTTCTCATCAGGATCTGAAATATAATTTTATTAATAGGCTATAATAGTAAAATTATAAAATTAAAATTATACATAATTACATATGTATAATGAAAAATGTAAAATTAATAGTATTTCATTATATATATATATATATATATATATATATATATTAAAATTATATGTTATATAAAACTGTGTTACTATATACTATTATATATACTATATACTCTCTATTCTATTTTTATTCTACCTATTTTTCTTCTTATTAAAAAAATTGAGCCTCAAACGCTAGCATTTGCTATTCTTTTCTATTTTTTTCACTTGTTTTCTTTTTATTTATTGATTTAAAAAATTATCCTCTAACACTAGCGTTCTCTATTCATTTTCTATTCTATCTACCTGTTTTCTTTTTATTATATATAAAAAATCTTTGCTACGTGTACTGCATTAGACTAACTGAGACTTGTCATAGCACTTACATATTCACTATTAACTATGAGTTTTCTTTCAATAAACTCCTAATTTGCTGCTAACTGGGTATCAGTAAGCAGCAAATTAGGAGTTTATTGAAAGAAAACTCATTTATTGTAGTAGGTAAGTTTAGATATTGGTAGGGTTAAGGGATCTAGAATATGGGTATGCAGAATAGGGCATAAATATGTAATATTAAGTAAGTACTAATAAGTACTAATAAACAGACAATATGCTAGTAATATGTGACCCTGGACCACAAAACCAGTCATAAGGGTCAATTTTTTGAAATTGAGATTTATACATCATCTGAAAGCTGAATAAACAATCTTTCCATTGATGTATGGTTTGTGAGGATCGGACAATATTTGGCCGAGATACAACTATTTGAAAATCTAGAATCTGAGGGTGCAAAAAAATCAAAATATTGAGAAAATCACCTTTAAAGTTGTCCAAATGAAGTTCTTAGCAATGCATATTACTAATCAAAAATGAACTTTTGATATATTTACAGTAAGAAATTTACAAAATATCTTCATGGAACATGATCTTTACTTAATATCCTAATGATTTTTGGCATAAAACAAAAACTGATAATTTTGACCCATACAGTGTATATTTGGCTATTGCTACTAATATGTCCCAGCGACTTAAGACTGGTTTTGTGGTCCAGGGTCACATATGCATACTAATAAGCAGCTAGTGAATAGTGTTCCCCAAATCCCTAAAGTGTTACCATAATTTTACAACTCTATTTAATTTGAGTCTGGTTTATTTCTCTTTAGGGAATGTTGACAACCAGTAATGTTATCTTGTAGAGAGAGACCCCATTAAAATCCCTCAATGGTATAATTTACTGACAGGGCCTGAGGCAAGAAAATTTTACAGCATTGTTATCAGTTTAATGATATTAATCAAGCTTATAACGATTGTTTGTAGCTTGTGACGCACATACTGTAGTCTGCATACAGTACACCTGACAACAAAGTTTACATAGAGGTTTCTCTGTGGTTCAGTGTCAGACTGGCCTAGTTTAGATGGCGTTAGTGTCAGGAGTGTTGATCAAAATAGTGTGTGTGCATGTGTGTTGTCAGTGCTGGAGGCTGAGATCCCCGGGGAGGCAGTGTCATTGCTGCTACAGAAGTATGATACTGCAGCCGGACAGATGCACAATGCCAGCGGGCCGCAGGAGTCAAAGCGTGCTCTTACATACCCGTCTCGCCTCATCTACTACCTGAACGAAGCTTCGGAGAGCACCTACCATGACCTGAACACACGCGCTAAGATTCCTGACCCACACGGACAGGTGAGAGCAGATTCAACTCAGCATCTGTTACAGAACATGATGCCTCAGGTTATATCATAGAAACCCAGACAGTTTTGATTGAAATGTTTACCCAGACATTCAAATTTGTTGATGGTGTACTCATCCTCAGGCCATCCAAGATGTAAATGGGTTTGCTTTTTCAATGGAACAGATTTGGAGAAATGTAGCATTACATCAGTTGCTCACCAGTGGATCCTCTGCAGTGAATGGGTGCCGTCAGAACGAGAGACCAAACAGCTGATAAAAACATCACAATAATGCACAAGTAATCCATATGACTCCAATCCATCAATTCATGTCTTGTGAAGTGAAAAGCTGCATGTTTGTAATATACAAATTAGTGCTGTCAAAGTTAACGCGTTAACGCAAATTCATTTTAACGGGACTAATTTTTTTAACGCGCGATTAACGCAGCTCGTATTTTCTGTTTGACCCGTGGCCCAAACCGTAGTTGGAGAAATGGAGATGCACAGTGTTGCCAACTTAGCAACAGTGCAGACCCCTTTAGCGACTTTTTTCCCTTCAAAAAAGCGCCCAGACCTTTTAGTTTCTGAGAATTGCCGGTACAGCCGCGCGAGCGCAGGGTCTTGCTCTCCCAGCGCGCGCATACCTCTCTCTCTCTCTCTATCTCTCCCTCTCTCACTCTGCGTCTGCTCAGTTTCTGTTCAGCGCGCGGCAGCGCTTTAATTCAGTTGAACACAGATATTATGTTGCTTCTCTAATTTTACATGCAAGTATAGCCGAAATCACA